>JAWPHD010003140.1:0-227384 GCA_037043455.1 Cyrtodaria siliqua | reverse complement strand
GTTGCGATGTATCACCCAAGATACAATTATAACCAAAGTTTGAAAGGTGTGGTGCATACAGTTCCTGGGAAAGAGACCTAAACTCAAAAGTTGCATGTAAACAAATATTAAGTTGTCTGCCCTTTGCTTGCAGGGTGAAGTTCACTGCCAGGTTGCTATGTTGTACCCAAAATAAAACTATACCCACACGTTCGTGAGACAGTGACCTAAACGCAAAACTTGAATGTTGATGTAGCCGTCACCAATCTTACCACAGCAGCCGGAAAAGCATATGCCTTTTTTCCTTCGTAAAATGAGTGCTCTTCTCGTTTGCAAGTGATTCTGTATATAATAAAGTCATGGGGACATACCTTATAAATTGCCAATACTCATTTTCCGGCATTTTAATAACGTTTAATGAAAAAAAAATGCTGAAAGCTGCATTTCTATAACTGACGATATTTAGACTTTAAATTATACATGTATGTCTCAGTCACCCGGGCTGCTTCTGATTTCTTCGTTACGATATGATTTTCAGTATTATTAAACATATGCGTGATACGCTCTTGGCAGTCCGAGACTAGGAACCGAAGAGTTATAATGCAGAACCCATGAATGGTATTTGAACTGTTACATAGAGAATGGGGATGCGGTTGTTTCCTCATTAAATAATGGTCAGTTTTTGGACCAATTAAACATTGACAACTACATGATCATCACCGTTTACTGAGCTTTTCAGCTAATTCTTTTAATTTAAACATATTTTATTCACAAGTAGTATCATACATTTATACATTTACATGAATTACTTAACTAAATATACCATCAGCAGTGGGATTTAGAAGTAACTAATTCTTTTGATGACGTTCTATCTGATTATTTCATACATATCACTAATTGTTTCCTGTTGTGTTGCTGTCCAGAAAGAAAAGTGGGTGTTTTTTTTGTTTGTTTTTAAATTGCTTAGTTTAGTAGTAAAACTTTACCTACCTAGAAGTCCTAGAATGCTTGCACGTGTTCAAGATGCATAGGTTGCATAGGTCACTATGTCTGACCTTCACTGAAACCTTTCCAACGTAAAGTGGCGAAAGTGTGAACTGTAAAAGCCATTTATTTAAAATCAAAGGTGGCAAGACCCAGCATAACTGTATTGTAGTCAGATTATCTCAGTTCTGAGCAGTGATCAACAATTCACATTCAGACTTAATCTAAAGATGACAAATCCCTTGTTAGGGCCTACAGGCATTTTGAGAAAGGTGCTTTTAATTCTTTTTGGTTGTATCAATCATGTCAATGAGTCGTTTCTGACTAAGTACTGTCCAACTTTTACTGATACAGATTAGTTTGTCAGGCGTGGATCAGTAAATGCTAGTGATTGGGCTGACCGTTTGCAACCCCTTTTAAATCAAAGTATAAAAGGTACTGGGAGCATGGTGAACTATGATTTGTGCATCCATGTAATGTATGGTTTCTTTCCAATCACGCATGACATGGATGGACTGAAAATGTGACAACTCTTTTTAATAATAATACATCAGTCATGTAATAATACATCAATGCATTGTTTAATGTATCTGGAAGTAATGCGATTAAAACAAGATAAGGTAAGGTATATACAGGAATAAAGAAGAGAACAAAAGGAATGATTGGTTATAATGAAAATTAATCTCTGAAACGCTTCATCATATCTGAACCATATATTCATAGGTGTTAAAGTGTATAAAAAAACATCACCTGTCATCACCTGTCAAAGTTTGAGTCATTAGAAATGAATATAGCTTCAAAAAGGTCAAGACAGCTAATTTTGCCAATTCAAGGGGAGGTAATTCATAGACCTTTTGACCAACATAGCTGAATTAAAATAGGAAACAACCTTGCATTTATATCGACCTACTATGCAAGTATGATTAAAATCAAATGAACACGAGTGTAGTCTGAAAGACAGCCATATCCCCCGCTGCACAAAGATTTATAATATACAAATTTAAACATGGAATGTCACTGTAAAGTGACAAATTCTCCCTGAAGTTTCCTTGTTCCAAAAAGTGTGACCTTCAACTAAAAGAACATATGTTTTACACACAACTTGTAGTAGAGACATACAGACTACACATATACAAAACATAACTTATAAATCTTTGTGCTCATTTATTTCGTTGTTATATTTTTCAACCATGTATGTGAACTTGATGTGAAGACCCGGGCCTTTTGTCCTAATAGGTAGCTACGCTACTGAGAATTTCACGATTCATATCCCTAATTGTATTTTTTATGTGGATTTTTTCACCAAAGTCACGGTACATTCCGTTTACTACCTTAGGCCTAAACAAGAAAGTGTTTTGTTTCCTGTCACCCAACCGAATCGCCGTTTTTTATCCCGACACAACAACTTTTTACCCTTTCATTTTGTTGTTGCTTTGTTTTGTTTTAAACATATTTGTGTTTTGGCCTTAACGGCTTATAATTCAATCAGTTTTGCATGTAATTTGAGAAATTGTAATAAAAGGTAACATTTTTGTGTTTAGATCTACTCTTGATTCTCTCAATGCTACAGTCATACGTTCGAGTCCCGCTTGTTCCACGTTTGCACATTGAAGAATGTTTGACAGCTACTCACTAACGCGCGGCAGGACTGTAGTTCTACGAGTTTGTTTCAAAACAGATGAGGCCAACCTCTACCAAATTGACCCATAGATAGAAGTCGTAAAAATCTTTAAAAAAATCCACCGACTCTCCACACACACACACACAATTTGTTTTCCGACTTAAGTCTTAAAGGAAGTACATCAGAGCTTTTTATGGGGTCTAGGTGTCCGATTTAAAATTGACACATATTAATATTTTATTCTACATGACCAAAAGATAATGAGCCTACACAATCTTTTATTTGCAAAGAAATTCATTCTGCACAGTAATACGTGCTATCTTAGGTGACGCACCAGGGTTAATTTCAGCATATTACGTGTGATTACACCCTAGCTATATGGTGTTCTGAAACTTTAGACATTAACAAAATGGTTCTAGCTTCACATTTTGATTGATAGTGTTTTATATCGTGAACTGGAACAATTTTATAATTGAAGATGTTTCTAGAACAATCCTGATGTACCTCCCTTTTAAGACCATTGGGCATGAATTAAACAAACTGTTTTACATAAAAAACTATAATTGAATAACAAAAATTGGGTCCTGGTTCCCATGACCAGCTCGCTTTATACTTTTCTGGGACTGCTGCTCTCCCGACTGAGCTTCGTCCTTTACAAGTTTTTGATGGACTTATTCTAAAACCGGAGTGTCCGAATTGACCCGAAGTCTAAAAATAGTCACTCGGGATCTATACCCAGTCAGATTTTGTTGATTTGCATTCGGTCTCGCCGACACGATTGACAAAAGTATTCAGGATTATTTTACTACCGAATCATTTAACTTCATTAGCAAGGGAGGTAAACACTTTAGAATATTACACAGCGTACGTACTACAAAGTAAGCGAAAATTCTTATTCCAGAGAATGGGCAGCAACAACTTTTTACAAGGATAGTAGCTTATGCGATAACCATTACTGACCAAACCTATTCAATATTATATGAAGACTATAAAGGCCATGTATATTTCTTAAATATATAAATCCAAGAAAGATGGAAGATATGGCGTTTGATGGTGTTGCAAGAGAATAAATTATAAAATTAACTGGTTAGAAATCTCTATACACTATCCTAGGAGAACAATACATCGTATGAATACATTTTACGCAAGATCACGTGATGATCACGTGATGATGATGATTGATCTATTTATAAAACGCACAGCAAAACGATGGAACAATTGATGAAATAGCTACATAAACAATATATAACTTACACAATGTATCGAGGAAATTATTTGAAATTTCTAAATGACATTACCTTATTTGTATCCGCACTAGAAAAGAAGAAACACCTGTTAAAATATGGTTCTTCTTTTTCAGGCAATGCGTCGATTCATCAGTGAGGGTGTAGGTAGGATTTGTGAAAAAAACATGGTTACTAAAGCTTGGTTAACAAGTTCACCATGCTGAAAACGGGACTTATTATGGTATGGGTCCGTTCGTATACATGTATGCTTTCCGAACGATGACTTCATAACCATCACACCTAATTACTCATGACAATTCATAGGTACATTGCACTTGGTGAGAGTAACCGTATTTTTTTTTTGGTCAGAAAGTCAAAGGTGAAGGTTGTCATGACCTTATATACAAATACGCTTTTCGCACAAAAATTTCGAAAGCATAATACTCGCACGCATAAAACTTCAAAGTTATTACCATTGGTAAGAGAAAGAACTCTATCGTGTTTGAGGTCAATGTCGTCATTACTGTATATAGAAATATATATTATGCGCAATAACTTCAAAATCTTAGCACCCACAAACCCATGACAATTCAAACGTACATTGCCCACTGGTGTGAAAAGGAACCTTCATGGTTTTGGGTCAGTAGGTTAAAGGTAAAGGTCGCCATGACTTTCTACTGAAATACCGTTATACTTGATAACTTCAACATCATTACCCCCTCCCCCCCCCCACACACACAGTCACACACACACACACACACACACACACACACACACACACACTTTATTAACATTGATGAGGACGTTGTTTTAGGGGGTCAGTAGGCCAAAAGTCAAGGTCGCCATGACCATATATAGAATACACATTCAGCTCAATAACTTCAAATGCATATCACCCACACTCATAAAACTTCATTGACCTTGGTGTGAGAAGGAACCCTGTTGTTTAGGGGTCAGTAGGTCAATGTCAAGGTCACCATGACATTCAGGGTGTAACTTGGAAAAAAAACAACTAAAAAGTAAAAAGCCAAAAAATGCAGTAAAAATGAGAGGGGCGAGCGGGTAAGGGTGGAAATTACCAATTTAAACTTCGCACCTCGTTATGGGATGACGAGTTGTCCGTCGTCCGTTGTCCGTTATCTTTACCTTGTGAACACTCTAGGGTCTTCATTATTAATCGGATCTTTACGAAGCTTTGACATGTCTTTATATCAATGAAATAATTTCGAAACCAGCCCAGAATCGGATTTTGTTTCACCGGAGTTATGGCTCTTGTTTTGCTGAAAAATGCCATATTAAGCCTTGTGAACAATCTAGCCCCTTCATTTATTATTTGATCTTTACCAATCTTGCACAGATTGTTAATATTAATAAAGGCTCGGAGAAGTTTGAAAACCAGTTAAATCGGAGCAATACCACCGGAAAATACTATTTTCTGCCTTGTGAACACTCTAAGGGCTTTCAATATTAATCGGATCTTTACGAAACTTTGCCAGTGTCTTTATATCAATTAAAGCTCAAAATAGTTTGAAAATCAGCCAGATCAAAATAATTTTACCGGTCTTATGGCCCTTGTTTTGCTGAAAAATGCCATATTAAGCCTTGTGAACACTCTAGCACCTTCATTATTATTTGATCTTTACCAAACTTGCACAGATTGTTAATATCAATAAAGGTCGGACAAGTTCGAAGCCAGCTAGATCGATTTATTAACAGCGGAATTATTGCCCTTTAGTTAAAAATGCTATATTTTGCCTCGTTAAGACGATAGGGCCTTCATCTTTTATACGATCATTACGAAACTTTATCAAATTGTTTATTTCAATGACAGCTCGGACAAGTTCAATAACCAGCCAGATCGACCAGTAACAGCGGAGTGTTATGGCCCTTGATTTATTTAAAAATGCTATATTTTGCCTCGTTAAAACGATAGGGCCTTTATCTTTTATCCGATCTTTACGAAACTTTATCAAATTGTTTATTTCAATGACAGCTCGGATAAGTCTAATAACCAGCCAGATCGGACCAGTAACAGTGAAGTTATGGCCCTTGACTTAGTTAAAAATCCTATATTTTACCTCGTTAAGAGGATAGGGGCCTTCATTTTTCATGCGATCTTTTCGGAACTTTTCCAGATTGTTATTATAAATGACAGCTCGGCTCGGACAAGTTCGAAAACCAGCCAGATCGGACCGGTAACAGTGGAGTTATGACCCTTGACTTAGTTAAAATCCTATATTTTGTCTCGTTAAGGACGATAGGGTCGTCATGTTCATGCGATATTTACGAAACTTTACCAGATTGTTAATATCAATGAAAGCTCGGACAAGTTCGAAAACCATCCATATTGGTCCATTAACATCGGAGTCATGGCCCTTTATATTCTGAAATATGCTATATCTTGGCCTCATTAAGGCCTTCATTTGGACGGATTTCATTGAAACTTTGGTGGGATATCAGTACCATGCCTAGTTGTACATAGTCACCGTGTTCCAGTTGAATGATTTTGGCGGAGTTATAGCCCTTTAAAGGTTTTAATACACACATTTTGTTCTGACTAGTTCTCCTGAACCCCTGGCCGGACTAAACGAAATTGTTAAGGGATGATCAATTTCCATGTCTAGTTGTGCAAATCATCGCAGTATTCCGGTTGAATGATTTTTGGCGGAGTTATTGCCCCTTTAAAGGGTTTAATACACAGACTTTGTTCTGACTAGTTCTCCTGAACCCCTGGCCGGATTTAAACGAAACTTTTAGGGATGATCAATTCCATGTGCTAAATGTGTATTCCATGTCTAGTTGTGCAAATCATTGCCGTGTTCCGGTTGAATGATTTTTGACAGAATTATGGCCCTTTAAAGGTTTTTGTCTGATCAACTTCTCCTTAACCCCTCGCCAGATTCAAAGAAACTTTGCAGGGATGATCAGCATCAAGCCTAGTTGTGCATTGTCAGTCGTCGAATTTTGGTTAACAGATATTTGGCAGAGTTATGGCCCTTAAAGGATTTTGATACCACAAATATTTTCCGGGCTAGTTCTCCTGAACCCCTGGCTGGATATAAACGAAACTTGACAAGGATGATCAGTATCAAGCCTAGTTGTGCATATCATCGATATATTTCGGTTGAATGTTTTTTGGAGTTATGGGCCTTTAAATGTTTTAATACACAACTTTGTCCAGATTAGTATCTTCTGAACTCTTTACCAGATTTCAGTGAATCTTGGCGGGGATGACAGTACTAAGCCTAGTTGCACCTGTCATTGCCATGTTCTGTTTGAAAGCATTTTGACAGAGTTATGAGCCCTTAAATGTTTTAATACACTAACTTTGTCTAGACTAGTTCTCCTGAACCTCTGGCTGGATTTCAACGAAACTTTGCAGGATGATCAGTACCAAGCCTAGTTGTGTATGTCGTCACCATGTTCCGGTTGAATGATTTTTGAAAGACTTATGGCCCCTTATACATAAACCTTATCTTGAGCCAGTAGAGCGTCCAAATGCCCTCTTGGGCCTCTTGTTTTAGGAGTATATTGAAAACAGGACACGCGCTACGGCCCTGAAATTATATGGAGATGTGCATTTGGCACGATAACTTCGAAATCATAACACATATCAACATGAAATGTCATTGGTACACTGCCCTTGATGAGAGATGGAGACCTATTGTTTTAGGGCAGACGGTCAAATGTGAAGGTCGCCATGACCTCAAATGGAATTATGCATTCCTGGCGATAATCTCGAAAGCATATACCCACACTCATAGGCCTTGGTGAAATATAGAACCTATTGTTTGAGGGTCATTTGGTTAAAGTTCAGTTTCGTTATTACCGTCGTGTTACAATATTGATTCCGCGTGACTGATTACCTGTGACTGATCTGTTACTTTTGAGGTCACTAGGCCAAAGGGCAAGCTCAGCATGGCATTGTATACGGTCAGCATGACCTTGTAGATAACTATGCATTCTGCGGGATAACTCCGTTAATATAGTACCTACACTCATAACACGTTGTTGATACATTGTCCTTGGTAAGAGGAGCTTTGTTGCTTTGAGGTCATTAGGTCAAAGATTAAGTTCACCTTTGACCTTCATACTCTAGGAATATAACACTTACTGTTATGAAACTGTATACTATTAGACATAACTGTCCTTGGTTCTTGAGAGAAGGAACCCTGTGGCTTTTGGGATTAGTATGTCAATGGTCAAGGTCACCATGACCTCATTTGGCAATACAAATTACACATGACATATGACTGTGAAAGTATAATACGCGCATCACTCATTTACTTCATTGCCCTTAGTGAGAGTAGGAAGCCTATTGCTTTACGGTTAATTAGGTCATCAAGGTCACATTGACCTAACAATTACTAAATCATGAGAGAAAAACAATACCCTTATCGATTTTATGTTTAGTAGGTCTAATGTCAAGGTCACTGTTACTTGTTCATGACACATTATGTTCCGGCCGTTATTGAAGCACTACGTATTTGACCTACATTCTTGAAACGTTATAAAAATAGCGCTGTTTGTAAAACAACAATCCCTATCATTTTTCTTTGTCTGAAGGTCAAATGTCAAGGTTATATTGACTTGACACCTAGGAATGCTTTTAACATGAACAACGAGTATAAAATTCCCAGTTAGGCGCTATTGTTGAGACTATTTAAAACTAAAGTCATATTTAGGACTTTTAGATACAGTCTTCTAACTGTTTATATAGAATGCCAATATTGGGTCAACACGACCGATTTTGACAACGTAAGTCAACATATCAGGTCAAGAGTTAGGTTACCTTTTGTATAACACACTGTCCTCAAGCTTTCTACTATACATAAGGGTCTGGCATGGACCTGCGGGTAGCAGGGTGGACTTAAAACTCGGGTTCAAGCCTCACCGGTGCTACTGAGTCGTGTCTGTGCGTTCTTGGGCAAAACACCTACTGTTAGGCTCGATCGTCGGATCGGGGACGTAATAAGAGAGGTCCAATAAATCCGAGGCTTTCCTTCGAGCACGTTAAAAAAACATAGGAATATATTCGTTAATAAGAGTAGGACAGGTTCCCGGATTTCTATGTATCCTTTCCTTCTCTCTGGGGTGGCTGTACATAACCTTTAATGTGTTGATTAGTCCTAAAACAACATTCTACAATCCATGCTACCGATATATATATTTTTATACATCAATACCAAAAGTGCGTCACTAGCCGAGAGGTTTGCATTCCTAACTCAATTCTTTAGACACTTTCATATCATCGATCTCAATTCCGACTTATTTACATTATTTACTCTGCAAAGACATTCTCGTCTCTCGTATCCCATGGCAGCTCCACGTGTAAGTAAGGAAGGGTCGATTCTTACGGATTGCGGGAGGTGTACAGTACTGGGTCTACCCAGGTAAATTGGGTCGTTTGCCTCCACCACAAAATAATCGACCGTCATATATAACTTTACTTTGAAAATGACGTAAAGCACCATACAAACAAACATACAAACAAGCGTATGGCAGATAGCACCACGTTCAATTTCGACTTCATCTAAAGTATACTTTTTTATTTACTCTACAAAGATGAGCGTATGCATTCCCATGCTGTGTACTAGTTACACATAATGTAGAAGCAGCTTTAACTTAATGTTATGTAATTGACATATTTTCAAATTCCTGAATATATGGTGGCTGATTTGTGCCATCTCGTCTTTTCGTTTTTTGAATACATGTAATGCATTGTTTGTGTTCGCTTAGCTCGTCTGTTTTTTACCATAAATTGATGACGTATTGCCAACACCTGATCGTCTGCGTTTCCTGGTTATAGTTGACTGCACGCTTGTATCTCAGAAACTAATTCACATGTTTAAATCTTCACGCATGTCTTCATCATCATAAGACTATATCACAGACGAGCGTCTTCACCGACCGGCGAGGACTCTTGTTTGTTATTCATAATAACAGAGACGTAATAACAACTAGCACACGTGTGTGTTTTGTTGCATACATATCAACACATTTCTTGTATCGCCTATACAGGTTAAATTAAATGTCAATATAATTCACGTTATAAATTTCCATTTTTGAACAGTTATATTGGAGCACAGGAAATTGTATCTTTTAATATTTGCCTTCTGTTATTATAATTGTATATGAAGGACCGCAACAGTGAAATGTTAGTTATTTTGCCGCCAATCAAACGTATAATGTTTTTCAAATGCAAGCACACTATTCACCATCGTATGCAAAAACGAATTTCCTAACCAACAATACCTTTCTTCCTACAATCCCTTGAAATATCCGAGTTCAAATTCACCAAATTGCATTTTCAATTTGCTCGTCGTTAGTCTTGGTCCCCGTGGTAAACAAATGAATTTTACCGAGATCAGGTTTCTGTTAATTTCGGCGCAGTATTCCAGCTTCAAATCGCAATCAATTCACTAACGTAAAGCACCGATCCGTAAATAAATCATCAATTTATCAGTTTGCATAGTTCTTATCACAAGAAAGTCACATAACAACGAGTATTTCACCAATTGTTATCGGCACTAGCACTCTTTACAAATTAAACCGCCATTTTGAACCGATTTACGGGGCCGAATTACGTCATAATGCGAATCCCGCAGCTGTATCACCCATAAGCTTACATTTTTTCAAAAGTACTATTTTATTCCTCAAAAAATATTTTCTTTTCTTATTATTAATAATAAAATAATAGTGTTATGGATAAGCACAAAAGCATTTTCTAATATATTCGCGAATAATTTTAAAAAGTAAAAATACTTTTTACCGAATTACGTCATAATGCGAACCCCGCAGCTATATCACCCAAAAGCTTACAATTTTTCAAAAATACTATTTTATGCCTCAAAAAAATATTTTCTTTTCTTATTAATAATAATAAAATAATAGTGTTATGGATAAGCATGAAAACATTTTCTAATATATTCACGAATAATTTTAAAAAGTAAAAATACTTACCATATTATGACGTAATTCGGCCTCGTAAATCAGTTCAAAATGGCGGTTTCCTTTGATTGACCGCAGAATAACAACACTAACATTTCACTGTTACGGTCCTTCATAGAAAATTATAATAACAGAAGGCAAATGTTAAAAGACACAATTTTCTGTGTATTGGAGGGGAATATTTTTGTCCACCGCCAAAGGCGGATGACTTTTATATTTATATTTCAGTCCGCCGTTCCGTCAGTCTGTCGCCACTTCCGTTTCTAACCAACAACGTTACTGTTTATATTCCGATCGTGTTGAAACTTTAGGGCAATGTTTATGGCTATACTATCTAGGCCAAATTCGATAACCAGCCAGATCGCACATATTATGCCCGAGTCATGGCCCTTGTTTTTTTTTAAAAACCTACATTTTTGCCGTTTCCACTCAATAACTTTAACATTTATAATACACTCATGGGAACAATGTTTATTGCAATACTATCTCGGCCAAGTTCCATAACCAGCCAGATCGCAACTATAGTAATGGCCTTTGGATTTATTAAATTTCTAGATTTTTTGCGACACTATTACTATTTGTAATCCGATCTTGAATACACTTTAGGACAGTGTTTATGGACATATTATCTCGGTCAAGTTTGATGACCAGCCAGTTCGCGCCTATCATGTTTGGGTTATGTTCCGTAATGTATTTTTGTTTAGATACTTGATTGCAATAATAACCTAAATGTTCAATTAACGTACTCTGTATCCAAGAGCCCCGACCTTCGTAACATTAAGCCACTTTTATGGGTTAGCTGATACACGTTACAGAGAATAGTATAGATGATTTTTGTCAAATTGTCATTTGAACAGAAAAAAAAATACTAACAAATATGGGCAGACATTTGCATTACCGAATTATAAAAGCTCATTCACATAAACCTAAAAGTAAAGTTACAATGATACAAAATCGAACAAATGTATCAATTATCCCGGTCTCCTCTACAGTGGTTCTTGAAAATTTGTTTTCCTTCTACACGTCATTGTATCATTAGGGTGTAGCCATTCAGCCAAACAAGCTTTAATAATGGAATTTCTGAAAAACTTGGAAAAGGATGAAAACATTATCAAAATCAAATGATAAACAAAGAAGATATGACCATTGTAAGTCGTTCTAAACGGATGTGGGGGCCACCATTTTGAGAACTTTGACGTCTTAGTTCTAAATAACCATATCTGGCATATTGATAAATATCATTTAAAGCAGAACAGGTCACCACAAGTGAATGCAAAGTCCATTACTGGTCATAAAACATTTATATACAATTTACTTATTTTGCAAACATGTGCTATTAGTTTTCCCCCTACACATCAGTAAATTATCATATTTATATATCCATATATGGTAATTTAGAACTACGATGTCATAGTTTTTCATAATGGCAGCTTCCATAAACCTTCAAATGATCATACCTTCTTTGTTTATCATCCAATTTTGATAAATCATTCATCCTTTTCCAATTTTTTCGGAACTCTCATTGATCAACGAGTTAAGCTGTATGGCTACAATCCCTTTAACATGTGATTCCTGTGGTTTGGCCATATGACCATTTGAACAAACAAAAGACGATGCAAAACGTGTGACTCCTTGAGAGAGGCCATGTTTGAAATTTTAGAACTGGTACAGAGCCATAAACTAATGCTTCATGCAAAAAATGTCAAAGCTCCATGTCTTGTATTTTCAGAGAAGAATCGTTTTTATACCTAGAAAGAAAGTGTTACCCTATAGTTTTGTAAACAGATGATGAGATCAGCTGTATATTTATTATTGATTTTTACCTTGAAGAACCGCCAAAATTGGAATAGATGTAAACATGTTTACCATTTATGCAAATTATTTATGCAAATTCATTTTTGATGATGTGGACTGTTTTCATTGGACGGTTTTAGTGGCGAAACCTTCAGGAATAATCTATGACAGCATATAAACAGACTCTGGGAACAGCTCAGCAGATTAGCTTCGGTATTCTTCATTAAAGTTAATTTAGATTTGGATACTTTTAAAAAATATAATTGTGAGAGGATGTAATATATATATATATATATATATATATATATATGCTCATTCATAAAAACAGTGAAATTGGATATTTGGACTAAACCGGAACTATTGGAAATTAATTGGGACTGAAAGGACAATTAACATTTGGATTAAAGGGACATTTACTGTTTTAGATTAAAGAGACACTTAATGTTTTGGATTAAAGAGACACTTACTGTTTTTGATTAAAGAGACACTTACTAGTTTGGATTAAAGGAACATTGGATACTTTTATTTGGACTTAATTCAAAAATTGGGCATTTAATGAAAAACTGGATTTGTGTACTTTGTTAGTGAATCTTTTATGTAAATAAATTTGTTAATTATATTTATTTGTTTTGCTGGTTTTGCTTCCTTTCTCGTTAAATTTAAAACTTGCAACATAAATTGGGGGCTCATACGGGAGAGAAAAGCTTTTGGTGCTTTTATCATTTATGCATTATACAAATAATAATAATAAAAGCTCAAAATTATTTAGAGTGATACCAGCTTAAATCAAAACGGTTTTTGAACTTGAGAGATTTTTGCTAGGCCCACCCAGGAGGAGTTTGATTCACTTAAAAAATATTAATTGCTTTTGCTTGCAAAACATTATACGTTATCGAAATGTAAATCTTATATGAGCAAATCTGAGATTAAAAAAATTTTGGTGCAATTTTTAATTGAGGAAGAAAATGTTGAGAGGAAGCATTACATTTGTTGGTGGAAACAGAATATGATTTAAAATTAAAAGAAATTGAATTACAAAATATAAATAAAATTGAAATGAGGAAACAAGAAAAAGATATAAAATTGGAAATTAGAAAACGAAATGAGAGAAAAAGAAATGCAAATGAAAGAAAAAGATATGGAAATTAAATCAAAGGGGGAAAAAGAAATAAGAAAATGTGAATTAGAGATGTGGAAAATAGATTTGGCAAGCAAGGCAAGTTCACTTTCACCGCCACTCTCCCACTTATCTACTTTTGATGTTACTAAACATGTTGCAAAAAGAAAGGCCACTTCATTTCTGAGTGTTTTACACAGAAAATGATGCAACAGCAAAAAGAAGGTGAGACCTACTGGTCTCACATACTTAAGGTCTAAACACCATTCTTATATTGGAAACAATGCAATTTTTGAGGTGAAGAAAAATCCCAGTCTGATTCTGTTATGGAGACCTTTGAACCATTTATGTCTGAAGCTTCTATATCACTTATTGGCGATTCAACCAAACATATCTCTATTAAAATAGTACGTGACACAGGAGCTTCTCAATCTCTTATATTAGCAGATATGCTGCCTTTTTATAAAGACTTATTATGTTACTAATGTACTTATTCAAGTGGTAGAGTGAGGTTATTTGACTGTCCCTTTCCATAATAGTTATTTGTCATCAGATTTGGTTACTGGACCTGTGGCTGTGGGAATAAGATCGTCTTTGCCATTTGAAGGTGTCCATTTGTTACAAGGCAATGGCCTAACTGGAGATAAGGTCGTGGTTAATCCACTTGTATGTGACAAGCCATCTTTGGATCAATCCCTTGATCCCGTTGGGCAGTAAATACATGATCTGACCTGATTGTGCAGTTACTCGAGCTACGGCAAAATGAGCCATTGAGAATGATCTTTCTTCTGACATTAACTTGGCTGATACTTTTATCGGCCAGTCTTATAATACAGAGCTTAACAAATCTCTTGATATTAGACCATCTGAATCTCAGACGGACTACAGTGAAATTAACATTCACTTACCAGATCATTCTCCTTCTATTAGTTTGAATGACAAAGATCATGGCAAACTATCGATATCACAACTCATAAGTGAACAACATTGAGATCTTGAGATTTCTAGCTTATTTGATAAGGCCGTTAGTAAAGGAGAAGCTCACAAGTCCCAGTTTGTTATTTTACTAAGCATGGGATCCAGATGAGAAAATGGCGACCACCTGATGTTCCCGCTGATGATGAATGGACTGTCAATTACCAAATTATGTTTCCTATTTCATATCGTCCGGAAATTCTCAGTTTGGCCCATGAAACTCCTATGCCTGGTCACATAGGCGTCAATAAGACATATCACAAGATTGTGTGCCATTTATATTGGCCAAATCTCAAAAACAATGTTTCACAATACTCTAAGTCTTGTCATATATGTCATATGGTAGGAAAGCCCAATCAGAAGATTCCCAAAGCCCATCTTCAACCTATTCCTGCATTTAATGAACATTTCAGTAAAATAATCTTGAACTGTGTTGACTCCTTGCCTAAGACCAAGTCTGGTAATCAATATCTGTTGACGATTATGTGTGCGTCAACCAGAACTCCTGAAGCTATTCCACTTAGGAATATTAAGACAAAGTCTATTGTGAAGCCTTTGGTCAAGTTTTCACATTAGTTGGCCTTCCAAAATATGTCCAGTCTGATCAAGGGTCAAATGTCATGTATATATATATATTCTTATGGGGTACGTACATTTAAAACAATTGCTTTTATACCGAAAAAGGTATTTGATTGTACAGAAAATAAAACGTGTTTGATTGATTTTTGGTCGTGGGAAATATTTAGTACATAGTTTCAAAATTCATTAATATGGACTTTTATAAGCGAATGAAGATCAATGTGATACATGTATGACACATACAATGAAGGTAAAGAGACAAACACAGCTTAATCATAACAATAACGGAACAAAACTAGCAATGAAACTTTCTTTATTACGTAAGTGTATTTATTTACCCTAGTGTCAGCATATTTCTGCACTGATATATATGTATTTTGGGGTTTCTGGCTCAAAGCTCTCGCTTTGCTCGAGAAACGCCCCAAAATACATATATATAATAAATCACCATTTCATGGTGATTTACTTGATTTATTAAAACTTTTTTAGAATAGGGGTAGTGAAGATTTCAATTTTTTTTTTATAAGTTATCAAAATATAATTTAAACCTTAATACGTCTAAATCTGAGACACTCAGCGTTATACGACTTTAACCTCCAATAATCGTTCATTTTTCTAATTGAAGCTGCACCGCAACCAACACACACTTGATATTTTGCAGAAGTGCCTTTTTTACATATTAGACACGGTAACGCATGACTTGTTTTTAATCTATATTTATGCAAACTGCAATAATTAGAATCTTTTGTTGGCTTATTTTTACATGGATTATGTAATCAAATTTTAAGAAATTTACAAACATTGATTTCCATTGTCTATTTTGTATATAATTATTTTTATATTTAATATTTTTTTTTTAAATATATAACAAATAAAGGAAATGGAAAAAAACGAAGAGACTATAAGAAATTTAATACGCCTGTTTGATACAGGTGTAATAGATAAGCAAACACTATCTAACGGTATAAATGCATTAAAACCTCTTAAAGAAGTTCCAAAGGAAACTCTAAAAGAGGTTAAATCTCAAACATTAGAAAATTTACTCAAAAGACGACGTGCTAAAAAACAACGTAAACGAGAAAAGCAGAAATATGATAAATTACAAGAAAATGTTATAAATGAACAAAAGCAAAAATATAATAAATTACAAGAAAATGTTATAAATGAACTAAAACAAGTTTTTCAAGATAGAAAATTAAAACTGGTTGACAAACCAATGTGTGGCTATTTCAAAGCATACAAAATATCTGCCGAGAAATACAAAGACCCTCAAAAACTATTTCGTGATAAGAAATCCATTATCACAAAACAAATAAGCAAAGAGCTGACAAAGATGAATGGATTAAAGTTTCAATTAGGTCTCACTGTAAATTTATTTAAAGATGATGGTAATACCAAAAAATACACCACAGCAGTATTACACAGCGAACAAAATGCAATTTTGAACTCTGAAAAAATAAATGAGTTCTACGATGAGTCATCTGCATTTATACAAGAGAGTCTTGAACGATTTACAAACACAGCATCCGGATTAGAAATTGACCACTTTGTTAAGCTTTATTTAAATATTGCAAAGTACGAGCCGTTAAAAGGTTCTTCATATATTCCTTTGCCTAAAGCAGTAGCTGATAAGAAGGCAATAATCAATGTAAAAAACGACGATGATCAGTGTTTGTTTCATGCAATAAATTCAGCTTTAAATCCAGCTAAAAAGAATTCTGATAGATTATCAAAGTATCCTAGTATAGAGTTCTTGAAGAAAGATAACAATGACTTTCCCACTCCAATTTCTCAAATAACCAAAGTAGAAAAACAAAATAATCTTGCTATTAATGTTTATGGATATACCATAACAGGAAAAAATAAAAAGGTATCTGTTTTTCCATATAAAATATCAGAACAACCAAAAGATATTGAACGAATTAATTTGATCTTAATATCTGAAGACACTGAGGTTGAATAAGAGAATGAAGACGATCCAAATAATGAAGAACGAATTATAGATGACAACTATAACCCTGATGATTATTCCAACGAACCAAAAAAATTAACAACAAAATATCACTATTGCTGGATTAAAAATCTGAATAGACTACTCTGGGACCAAAACAAACACCATGGTCAAACTTACTTCTGCGATCGGTGCCTTCACGGCTATTCTGGAAAAGGACTACTTACCAAACACAAAGAAGACTGTGATGGTATCAACAAAAATTCTTGCAGAATAGAAATGCCGCAAGAAGGTAAAAATACTGTAAAATTTAAAAATCATCAAAATCAGATGTCTGTGCCTTATGCAATATATGCTGATTTTGAGAGTATAATCAAACCACAATCAATCAAATTTGGAAAGAAATCTGAAATTCAAAATGTACACGAAGCTTGCGTGTTTGGATACCAGGTTGTCAGATATGATGGCAAAGCTGAAGAACCTGTTATTTACAGAGGTGAAGATGTTGTTGAAAAGTTTTTAAATCACTTAGAATGTGAGAAGAGCAGCATTAATAATATATTTGCTCACCCAAAACCATTAATCATGACACAACAAAATGAGGAAGATTATGAAAAAGCAACACACTGCTGGATATGCGAGAATGAAATAGGTAGGAAATGTGGCAAAAACTGTAAAGTAAGAGACCACTGTCATTTTACAGGTGAATATAGAGGTGCAGCACACACAAACTGTAACCTGAAACTGAAAAAAACCCCAAATAAAACAATCATCCCTGTCATATTTCACAACCTCAAAGGATATGATAGTCATCTTATAATGCAAAAAATACATAAAATGACAGGTAATATTACATGCATTCCAAACAACGCTGAAAAGTATATTTCATTTAGTGCCGGACAACTTAGATTCTTGGATAGCTTTCAGTTTATGGCTTCGTCTCTGGAAAAATTGGTTGATGCAACAGGCACATCTGATTTTGAAATTACCAAAAATCAGTTTAGACAAACAAATTTACCTTTGCGGAAAGGTATTTACCCGCATGAATATATGGACAGTGTGGAAAGATTTAAGGAAACGCAATTACCACCTATAGAAAAGTTTTACAGTAGTCTTTCAAATGAAAGTTTAAAGCCCAAAGATTACGAAGATTATGAATATGCTCAAAAACTATGGAATGAGTTTAACTGTAAAACTGTTGGAGACTATCATGATTTATATCTAAAACCTGAACTTTTACGAAAAGGTGTTTATCCATACGAATGTATGGACAGTATGGAAAGATTTAAAGAAACGCAATTACCACCTATAGAAAAGTTTTACAGTAGTCTCTCAGATGAAAGTATAAGTCCCGAAGATTACGAATACGCTCAAAAAATATGGGAAGAGTTTAACTGTAAAACTCTTGGAGACTATCATGATTTATATCTAAAAACTGATGTAACTCTGTTAGCAGATGTGTTTCAAACTTTTAGAAAAACATGTATGAGTGCATACAAACTTGATGCTTTACATTACTATACAGCACCTGGATTATCTTGGGATGCTTTACTTAAACATTCAAAAATAGAATTAGAACTTTTGACAGACATTGACATGCACTTGTTTCTAGAAAAAGGAATGCGAGGTGGCATAAGTATGGTATCAAAAAGATATGCCAAAGCAAACAATCCACATGTAGCTGATTATAACCCTAACGAGGAAAACAAATCTTAATGTATTTTGATGCAAATAATCTTTATGGATGGGCAATGAGTCAGTCACTTCCATATTCTGTGTTTGGTTGGAAAGCCAAAAACAAGAAAGGAAAATATTCTAAACCAAAGCCTGGCAAAGGACAAATACTTGAAGTTGATTTGGTATATCCTAAAGTGATCCATGAAGCTCACAATGACTATCCGCTTGCACCGGAAAGATTAGCAGTGATAAAAGAATGGTTGTCTGAATACCAGACAGATTTGTTAGAAAATAATAGCATGATAAATACAGAACAACAAGTTCCCAATCTTATGGACAAAGAAAAATATGTGTTACATTATAAAAACCTGCAACTGTATTTATCTTTGGGTATGAAACTAAAAAAAGTACACAGAGTATTAGAATTGAATAAAAAACCATGGATGGCATCTTACATAAATTTAAACACAGAACTTAGGAAAAAAGCTAAATCACAATTTGAAAAAGATTTTTACAATCTTATGAATAACTCAGTATTTGGAAAAACAATGGAAAATTTAAGAAAGCGAACTGACATAAAATTAGTAAAAACTGACGGCTCTGAAAATGAAAAGATAAGAAAAATAATAGCCAAACCCAACTTTAATAGGCGTATAAAATTTTCAGATGAATTGTCAGCAATACATGTGAACAAAACAAAATTAACATTAAACAAACCAATTTATGTTGGAATGTCAGTATTAGATTTATCGAAATATATGATGTATGATTGGTATTATAATACTTTGAAAAAAAGGTATGGAGATAACTGTACTTTATTATACACAGATACTGACAGCTTGCTTGTAGATATAAAAACAGAAGACGCATATAAAGATATGTCTGAAATGAAAGATGAATATGACCTAAGTGATTATCCTCAAAATCACCCAATGCACGATGATACAAATAAAAAAGTATTAGGTAAAATGAAAGATGAATGTGCTGGTGTTCCTATAGTTGAGTATGTTGGATTAAGACCCAAGCTATATTCTATTTTGAGAGCGGATGAGCAGATGATTGAGAAAGTAATAGATAAAATGAAAGATGAATGTCCTGGTGTTCCGATAGTTGAGTATATTGAATCAAGACCCGAACTATATTCTAGAGCGGATGAGCTAAGATCCGGACTATCTTATATTTTGAAAGCGGATGAGAAGATTATTAAGAAAGCAATAGGTAAAATAAAAGAGGAATGTGCTGGTGTTTCTACAGTTGAGGATATTGGATTAAGATCCAAACAAGATTCTATTTTGAAAGTGAATGAGCAGATTATTAAGAAAGCAAAGGGTTTAAAAAATATGTAGTCAAACAACACATAAACTTTGAGAACTACAAGGATGCATTGTTTAGCAAGAAAAAATACACCCATGAAATGAATATGATACGCTCAATAAAGCATGAGATATATGGCATAAAAGTAAACAAAGTAACACTGTCACCATTTTACTCTAAAAGATACATAGCACCAGCCGGTATTAAAACTGATGCACATGGTTTCTATAAAAACTTATGAATTTGGGTATCAGCAGGAACAATAAGTAATTCTTCTTTGACAAATCCTCTCTGTGGCGCTGGTAATTTCAAATAATAAACTCTTTTACCTTGCGTCACCATATAACTTTTAATCTTGTGAATATCTACACTCCACATTGGATCAGTTGCTCTGCGTCTTCCACCTTCTTGTTCCCCGGGTTGATATAAATATCTTACACTAGCATTCATACAGATAGGATCACCTTTTAATATTTTTGTTTCAACAGGAGGAGGCTTTTTTGTCTCCGCATTTATGGCTTTAACAACTTCTGGTAATCTTTTTACCCACTCTCTGTTGCGTTTTTGGGAATCTATTTCCTTAGCATATTGATAACCAAACAATCTTTCAGCTAATGTTCTGTTAAATCTTTCCACTAAAGCTTGGTCTCTGTGTATTTCTGTTCTGCCCCGTCTGATATTTACTTTGTGTTTTGCCATCAACTGCGATACTGCACCCATAAATTCTCTGCCTGGATCCACTTGTAATAATTTTGGATATTTTAGATGCCGACTGTATATTTTTTCAAATGCTTTAGCAACTTCTTTACTATCCTTGGAAGTCAGCGGCTCTGCTTCTTTGTATCTGCTCGCAATATCAACCACAGTCAATGCATATTTATATGTCTTGCGTCCACGGCCAAAGCCAAAAGTATCATGCGGTAAAAATAACAAATCAGCTTGATGCACTCCATTCTTAGCAGAAACATCAAACATGGGTCTAACTATTTTTTTTGGTGCGGGTAAATAAATCTGCCACACAGCTTGTTTTTTTAAAAATTCTAATGCCTTTTTTTCACTGACACCAGGCTCTTTTGCCAATTTTTTAACTGCTGAGTAACCTTTCCAAAATCCTTTTGGGCTGTTATAAATCTTTTCCATTTTTTCTACTAAAGATTAAACTTTATATAACTATAAAAAAATGGAAATCACAACTGCACGATTTGATGAACTGCTCGAAGTTCAATATCAAAATAGCACAAAGAAATGGACAGACTTGGAAATATATAACATATACAAAATTACAGATACGAAAATAGTAGATACTGAATATGGTCCATCCATGGTATTGACATTATTAGACAATGGTGAAGTATGGGCGCCTGATCATCTCAAAAATAAATTAGAGAAGAGTGCTAAACCACCATATTATATGCGACCACTTGGATTGAAACCATGTAAAAACAACAAAAAAAATAAATATCACGCATATGACTTAGTCTTTTCAAAGTAAACATACTTAGTCATTCCAAATCTAAAGTAATTATAGTTTTAAACTATTTTTTTTATGAACTCAATTTATACGCCACAAATCCAGTTGCAGCCATCCATGCCCACCACAATAAACGTAATTTCTCTATTTTGTTGATCCGGAGATGGTGTATAAAAATCACTCAATTTGGGCTCCGGTTCCAAAAGCAAATGTTTGCCAGTTGTGTAATAATACTGTTTCATAGCTTGGTCCACATCATCAAAAGTCTGCTCTGCATGATGCTCTTTTTGCAGTTGTTTATTAATAAAATCTAATCTCTCTGTTCTTTGTTTATTCCACTCCGCTTGTGCTGCGTTTAATTGCGTTTAATTGTTCCACTGCTTTGTCATGCTTTGTCTTTCCTCATCTGAATGACTTCCCATTTTTGAAAAGAAATAATTTGAACCGCTAAACACCAATGCATTTGTTAATGCGCCACCTATCATCATTGCTACTGCACTTGCCATTTTTTTATATATTTTTTTTTGCTTAATCAGCATATCCTTTGTAGCCATTGCTAACATTATATCCACAGACAGCATCCCAACATCTACCATATTAAAATCCACTTTAGGGGCTGGTCTTTTTAGTAGTTTTCTGCCAATCTCAGAATATCCAACAGTTAGAAGTGTTTCCACTCCAGCGTGATACATCATATTTACAATTTGTTTTCCGTCAATACTTGCTGCCATTTTTTATATTATTTTTTATATTATTTTTTTAAATAAATTATTACAAACAATCAAACGGGTCTTTTGGTGCAACATGAACAGCAGCAGGTTGCACAGGTTGTGTAGCAGATTTCTTGTTATAAGTATACAAACCCAACCCAGCAATACCAAATAAAACCAGACACGGTGGAATATAATTTTTGTATACGTTTATTTTGATTTCTGGTTCCTCTTCATCTATTGTTATTTTTGTTATTTCATTTTGACTTGCAGCATCTTGCTTTGCATCTTGCTCTACCAAACGCTTTGCCTTTCTTGCCGCTGCTCCTTTTTTCCCAGCCTCTATTCTTTTTGGATTTTTACTTTTGTTGTTCAACAGGTTGTGTAACAACAGGTATAACTTCACTCTCTTGGTTCTCCATCATTTATATTATCTATATTTTTATTAAAATCAATATGTCTAACAGTTGTCAGTATTGCTGTAAATGGTGCTAAGCACATTCCATACCTGTAATACAACTCACAACAAGCGCTTGTCAAAGCATGATTAATAAATGGGTCTTCCTCCAAATCTTCTATCAGCTTTGGTGGATTTGTCACATTAAAATATTTTGATACTCCCATCACATACAAGTTAATAAAAGAATTCCCTAAAGTCTTAGTCATGCTTGCCCTAAGCCTTGCTTCATATCTGCAGTAAAGTTTGTTAATTTCATCCGGGGGCATGCCATCTATATTCGTGAGTTGTATGTCTTTACCCAAATATTGACGACTACCGCCGCCAGCTACTATGGCTGATAATCTTTCTTTTTTTGTTTCTTGTTGCTTTGATTCATCACGTTCTGTGAAACCTTCCGATATATCTTGTAATAGTTCTTCCGCATTCATTTTTATATTAATAATTTAATTTTTTATCTTGAAATAAATATAAAACATAAAACAACCAGCTGCGATATTCATGCAACTAGTAATTGTTAGTATTGTTAATAGCATTGTTATTAATATTGCTATTTTTTTTATTAACATTATTAATTTGCTGCAAGCATTGCTATTAACATTACTAATTTGCTATAAGCAATGCTATAAGCATTACTATATTTTTGGATATTTTCATTATATTTTCATGTCAGTATTGCTATTAGCATTGCTACTTTGCTGTTAGTATTACTATTAGCAACAAAGCAATGCTGTTAGAAAAATATAGCAATGCTGTTAAAAGATTTTCAACCCAATAACCAGTTGGTTGGTCAGTCCTCAAAATTAACTTGGAATATTTAGTCTTAGCTAAAGCTTTTCTTATTCTGGTTCTCTCCTCCAGCGTTGGAATAACATCATTCTCTCTCAAACAATTTTCATAACTATCTCTGTCTTTGGTGTAAAACATACACAACCATTTTGCTTGCTCCCGCAAATCTTTTAATACAGAATTATATCTCTGTGAAATAACCCACACTGATTGTTTGGCGTGGCGGCCAGAGAATGCCAACTCTGATAACATATCCTTTTTCTTTGTTAATTCTTTTGTGGCTGAGCAATCGTCAATAATGTATAATATGGGCTTGCCAGCATATTGTTTGAAAAATAAACGCAACAGTTCTTGTAACATTTCTTTGCCTTTGCTAACGGGATTAACAATTATTATTTTTTTATCTCTCGGGTGTCTTACATCACCTATCCAGGATCTATTTTTATAAGCCTCGTTCCACTCTATGGTTGGACACAATATAATTATATGTTCAAAAACTCCAACATACTCTTGTTCAAGTATGTCAAGAACAAACTCTGTTTTACCACAGCCTGTCTGACCACAGATAATGGCACTGTGTGGATATTTAGGATATTTTTGTTGTAAACTAGTATCGTACTTCTTTGAATCTTCCATCTTCGAAATTGATTTGCGCATCTTGTATTATATATATAAATATTTAAAGGTTGATCAGCATCTGCTTTTTTATTTATTAATATCGTTATGCCTTCACTGCCGTTTTCTATTTTTCTTCCACTGCCGTATAATAAAAGCCACAAAGCATATGATTTTGTTAAATAGGTCTCAAGAGAAACATTGGTAAAGTTTAAGTCCCTCGCTGCTATTTCTGTCTCTTTGTTTCTTTTTGATGGTAAGGCAAAATATTTGTTGATTCATCCCAATGTTGATATGCCTTCATGCCCTGACTATACAACTGATTTGGTACAAACAGCATTAAAATACCTTTCATGCTCTGTGCTGGTGTATTAATGTTGATGTTCCAAAGGGTTTCAGATTTGTTTGCTATTATTTTTCTATGTCGCAAGATACGATCATACATAAATACTATCTTACCATTGATTTGCTGTCTTATTTGTCTGGCTAATTCAACATCACTAACCATATCAGATTCCAAGCAGATATTTTTTATTACATAAAATGTATCAGCATCACTGCTTTTGATAATTTTGTTATAATCGTTAAACGTTAATTCATATTCTAACCTATCACCAAGCCCCGCTTGATAAAATGGCATATGACTTTCTAACATTTCAAAGTCCAGTGGAATACAAAATCTATTTCCAAAAGCTGCTGCTATAGCTTCATCTTCGGTGTCTGAGGATTTATCTCCCGCACCAATTCTATGTTTTAACATGTTTGCTTTACCAATACCTTGGTAAGCTGTGTTTAATCGTTCGGTAGGGATTTTCCATAAATCTACATAACAATGATATATATCACTGTCATCTATTGACATGACTTCATTGCCACTTATTCTTATTGTCATTTTTTTCACAATTGCTCTACCCAGATTCTGGAATAGAGTAGCGTTGGCGTCTGTTCTGCTTTTAAGTTCTATTTCAAAGGCAAGACGAGCAGTACGAGGAACTATCACATCATTAGTACTTAGATTGGGAAATCTTACAAGCAGTTGCTGGTTTTGGCCTATTGTTAAGAGATTATTAGTTATTACTACACTTGTGCGGATGCCTTTGGCACCATGAGGTTCTCTTAGTTTTCTGTTAGGGTTGAGTTTGTTTCCGTAAGCTGACATTGTTTTTATTTTTTAAATATATTTTTTAAAATTAAATAAAATAAACAATGGCTGAATGAGGATTTGAAAATCCTACGTTTGATCCAGATGTTGAAGATATGGATGAAGATGCCTGGAATGAATTAGTTGATGACGAATTTATACAACCTGGCTCAGAATTTCAGAGACAAATTGTAAATGAAAATAACCATATTGATCAGCTTCAAGGAGAAGATAAAACAGTAGAACAACTAACACAAAAAAAGTTGTTAGTAGATCAATTTTTTACTGAAGTTAGTGCTGAAATCAGCGGAATTGATTATAAAAATGATTTTAGTGTGGCTGAGGACGAAAACGGTAGAACAATGTTATATGCAGTTCAGTTGGGAACGGATGATGTTCCACTTACCTATTATAAGGGAAATAATCCAAACGAACCAATCAAGTTTTATAAGCTGGACACTTTAATTAGAAATATTTTAAAATATTATGATTTATTAGTTCCACGTGAAAGAATTGCTCGGGGCAGAGCAGAATTAGCAGACTTGGCAAAAACAAGAGATACCCTCACAAAAGCAGGAGAAGATATACCAATGCAAACTTTTTCAACAACTGAAGATCTGCAAAATGCGTTAGATGCCGTAGGTTCAGCAGAGAGTGATTTGAGTAATATAATAGATAAAACTCATCCTAAAACTGCTGTTCAACCGGAAAATCTAATATTGCGAGAGATACGAGGTTTAGATAAGAGATTACAAAGCTTCCGTGGAAAACTTACTAATAATCTCTCAAAGCTCACTGAGCTTGATAAAGATATAACAAAAGAAAAACAAAAATTAGAACAGGTTAGCACCCCCGGGCAGGAGGATGAGTTTCAACAAGAGCGCATACGTGACAGATTAAAAAACTTAGAAGATGAAAAAAGTGCACGACTTGAAGCGGCGAGTGAAAACAAAGAAGCATTACGCAGTCAAATAAACAGGATAAAGGAAACTATAAATAAGGTGTTAAAAGAAGACACAACATTGGGTGAGAGAATAAAAACATTATTCAGAGAGCAAGGTATTACTATTGTTAGTATTTTGACTGCCTTAGGTATGATTATTGGGGTATTAGTTGAGGCCATTATTCCTACATCAAGTGCTGCACCAACTCCACCTCCAAAACCTGATCCATCAAGTGTAAAAGACTGGATAAAAAAACAACTACTTAATCTTGGTAAACTTCTTGCCAACCTAGCTGGTAAAGCTGCTGCAGCACTTCCAGGAGTTATTGGTGCAATAGTATCATGGCTTTTATCTGCAACAGGTAATGTTATTAATTGGCTTGGTAACAATCTATGGACTTTGCTTGTGTTTGTTTCCGGGTTGTTGTATGTGGCAGCCAAAGAGTGGTTTAGTAAATCTCGTAGATAAGTAATGCAGCAAGACCTATTACTATAGTACCAACAATTATAGTTGTTTTGTTTTCTTCGTGTTCAATCGCTATTTTTTGCATTTCTGGTGGGTTATGTTCCACAGTTTTATGTATTGATTTATCAAAGTCAGAATGTTCCGGTAAAAATTTCTTTGTTGTGGTGCCTTGAAAAGGTTGAATAATTGTTGGTGGCACTGGTTTTATATTTACATCATTATTCAATCCTAATGCTTGTGCATCGGTTGCTATTACAATTTCATTATTGTAGTCTTGTATTATTCCGATTCTTAATTCCATGTCACTCGGAGACATGTACAATCCACTACCATAGACAAAATTTACTTTACTTCTTGCATATTTTAGGGTGGTTTCATATCTTGAAATTTGACTGGGCAAGTCGATGGGGCTATTTATTGCGTCCTCTACATTTGCTAGAAATTGTTTTTGTGCATCAAATGCCGTTCCAGTTCCAAGTATATTGTTTGTGATTGTGAGCCAAGAATTGCCCAGCAGTATGTTCTTATGCTGTCATTGATTCTTTCTACTCCAGCTCTTGTAAATCCAGATGAACAATCTAGTATAAAAGTAGACCAGCTGTTGTCAGTCTCAGATCCTTGTGCAATGTAATCAATGTGATATGTTTTATCACTCTCATAGTCTGTAAAACTCATTGTTTGTTGTCGTATACAGTATTTATCAAAGGATGATAACCAATATTTGTCCAGTAATTATAAATTGTTCCTAGCCCATCATTATAGCTTTGTTTCTGTCTCCAATCCGAATTTAAGTCAACGTTAAACTCCTTGCATATTCTCTCGTATGCGTTTCGGTTATATGTGTTATTAAACGCATTCCACTTTGAGTCTTGCGGCATTGCTACACTCACCTCAAATAATATTCTTCTGACTTGGTAATAGACATGAAATCGAAATAACGAACCAACCAAATCCTCAGCTTTTAGATGATTGTTAAAATCAATGCCACATCCAGTTGTCGCACACCAAATAGCAAAATTCAACTGATTCTGCCAAAATAACATCCAATCTTTCCCCAGCGTTGGACTATAGCATCTGATTTGACGTATGGAAGTTTGTATTTTTAAAAGACATTGGGAAATGATGCTTTAAAGCCTTTACCGTCTGATGTAATGACTATGTTTTGATTTATTATATCTATCACTTTCTTGCTAAAAGTATTTGAATATTGAGCATCCGGGTTATATTTGAATTCTTTAGAAATCATTTTTATTTGTGTTTTTATATATATATATTTAAAAAAAATGTTTCATACAATTTCAAACATATACAACTCTATTAACTTACAACAGTATATCGATAAAAGAGATGGAACTAAGCGCGTTGGATTAAAAAGTTTTACATACACTATCGGTTGGTATAATATTAATAGTGAAATCGTAAAGACAAGAAACCCAGCTAAAATAGAACATTTACCAGGTGGACTCTATAACTTTCAAGACTTGGTAGAAAAGTTTTAAGTGCTAAATGATTTTTTTTTTCCTGGACAGTATTGAACAAATTGGCTTCAGCATTATACATACGCCAATAGAGACACGAATGTCAAGCGGTCTTTCAAATATGCTGGGATTCAAGGACAGAAAATGGTTGACAGATACTAATATAGGAGATTACCCAATTAATTTAGCTCCTTATAAACAGCTATATGTTCATCTGGAACAAGTTAATACGAGTAGTAATTATTTTAATGATAAGCCAAGCACTATTATAGGTGTTGTACCTGTAGTAAATAAGCAGTTTGGAGACACAGTATATACAAGTTTTTATCCTGAATATCACTGTCTTATGAATGGTGCAATTACTGAATTGAAAATAGAAGTTAGAGATGAGTATGGTAACAAGATAGATAATCACGGTTTGCCTATATGTTGTGTTTTAGAAATTATTTAAAAAATATATTTTTATAAAAAAAACAATGAGTATATTTGGACCAACAGATCTAAAAAAACAGAAGACTTAGAGGCTTTGATAAACGATGTTCAAAATTAATATAGGCGAATTGTGCCTTTTGTTAACCAGTTTAATAATTTGAGAGATAGAGTTGATAATCTTAAATATGGAATTATAACAATATTTGCAGAGGCTAAGGGTCCGCTTGTGTTGAATAGAATACTCTCATTTGGTAACGGCGGGGCAGAATCAAATGTGGGGCATGTAATGACACGCCGTGGACGGATTATGGGAATAGGTTTAGCATGTGAACGATTAGTTGGTGACGTATCTGTAATAGTTTCTGTCAATGGTGTTGAACAACCAAATTATGGCATAACGCTTCACATCATCCCACGCAATCATGATAACTTTGATAAACCTTTAGAGATTGGTGCTGGTTCTGTTGTTATCTTTGTATGCAAGATTGCCAACGCTACCGCTGTAAATACGGTGGCATCATTATTAATTGAATTAATTTAATTTTTTATTTATTAATAGAAAATGCCGAAGCAACCGACAGCACCAAGTATATATCCTGAGTTGCCAGTGGAAGACGGACAAAATTATAGATTACAAAAGAGTTCAGAGATTGAAAAAAAGTTAATTACAGAACGAGATATACGTCAGTCACTTTATAAAAAATATAAACGTGGTATTAATATTACAGATGGAATCGACACTACCTTAATATCTGCAGGTGTTATTATGGCTGGGATTGGATTTGTTGTTCCAGTTTTGTTACCTTTGGAAATAGCAGCAATAGTATGTGGAGCTACAGGTGTTTGTATCAATTTTATCAGACGCAAGCTTAATGCAAAAGCTCAAAAACATCATGAAATAAAAACTTTGGCAGAGGCTAAGTTGAATAGCATAAAGCAGTTAATATCAAAAGCGTTGAGTGATGCACAAATATCTGATCAAGAGTTTAAGTTGATTTTGGATGAGTTAAATAAATAATATAGTTTAAAACAGGACACAAAACGAAAAAAGGCTGAAATAAGTGAAGTTCAAAAAAAAGAACTAGTAGAGCAGGGAAGAAAGGAAGCAATGGTAACCTTACAAAAAAGTCTAAAAAAGTGTGTGATTTATTGTTTTAGTAGTGTGTTTGAGTATGATCCACCACCTTTGTATTCAAGGTCGGAAAATTGTTGATTTGGGTGTAATTTTGATAACTTATAAAAAAATTCAAACTTGCAATCTTCACTACCCCTATTCTAAAAAAGTTTTAATAAATCAAGTAAATCACCATGAAATGGTGATTTATTATATATATGTATTTTGGGGCGTTTCTGGATCAAACTCGAGCAAAGCGAGAGCTTTGAGCCAGAAACCCCAAAATACATATATATCACTGTGTCCGAAAAAAGAAACATGCGTGTACACTGTGTCCAATATTCCAAAATTGGTGTCTACTCTATGTCTAAAAGAAAATAGTATGATAATGGACCTTTGGAAACGGCCGAGCACGACACACACGAAATACTGCAGTCTCGGTTTGATTGAGACTGTTCATGAGCGGTAGTGAAATATGCTAACCACCGCTCACGCCCTCTAGCTCCGGGTTGAGCATAACTCAATATTCATAAAAATCAACAGTACAGACTTTTAACCATCCCGAAGATGGCAAGCATATGGCGGTGGATATAGCAATATTTGCATCTTTATTTCATCCCCTATATCCAGCGGCGTATGGTCCTAGGATCTAAGAAAATTGATTGCCCCGAAGAGCGAACTAAACAAAAAGGAATTAAGTTGCAGCGGTTATGAAGCCTGCGATCACAATTAACAGCCAAAAGACTAAATTAACAAGCAGACACCATATCCTATGAGTGGTTAAACAATACCCAGAGCCTTTTATCGGCCGGAATAGTGGAACCACCGAATCGAAATTTAAGTAAGAAAACAAAAGGAATTGAAATGTACCACCGATCACTAAATATAAGTATCGGGCTCAGCGATCTCCAAAGATCGAATGAATAACAGTACTGATTGCAACCGTTCAAAATCTGCAGTTTCTACACCATCTCTAGCGAAAACATATAGATGGCTACACGGTGACGTTGTAGTAGATTTTAATCGCAGTATACACCTCTTGAATAAACTATTCATAGCCCTAGCACGGTCTTACATGTTCGTTTATCAGTAATTCATTTATTTTAATGGAGATTGCAAGTATTAAGCTTACATAATTTGAACCTAGGCGAAAACGAAGTTTGGCCCTCGTTTTAACAACATCTTTCAGACAATGAGTATGTATAGGATCAATACGAGGATATAGGTAAGTCGAAGCGTTTATACAAATATAATATTCATATGTTCACCACTGGAAATGGGTGGCATGTGTTAAAAAGGCGGAACATAGAAACAGGAAGTAAATTTGTAAGACATATACTTCATAAGATGGTTAAAATTCGCCATCTTGAAACTTTCCACCCTGTGACTGAAAAACGCCAAACCATCTCACATAACTGACAGTGATAGCAATACGTTTTATTATTTCGAAAATTTAGATAATCAAGTGGGGTAGTTCTGTGTTCATCAATTTAACAATAAAGTAATCGATAGCTTGGAAACAATGCATGGCTTACAACAATGTTAAACAATATATACATTTATTTATTAAAAATATATGCTTTTAAAACGATATCAAAATCGCCAACGTCTCTTAATTTAACACACAGAAAACGCGGCGATGACGTAATGGTAATGCACGCAGAAGGTTTGGGCTCAATCTACGGCCGGGTCGTACCAAAGAATTTAATACAATGTTAGTCCTATCTCCAATTCATGACGTTCATAATACAACGGGTAGTTCTAGTTCTGGATAGCCCGGTGTCAGTATAATGTTACTGGGTGGGGTATGCAATAGCGTTTAATTTTGAATAAACTTCAATTTTCAAGCATACTTTCTTATTGCCCAAACGCCCAATGTATCTCAATAGAATCTGATGGTTAGTTCACATATAAACCCCGACTTTTCTTATACAGATAAAATCCCTGCAAATGGTAGTTTACTGATCATACAATAATTACCTAAAAAGAGGGTCAGAAACAGTAAATTTGTCAAAGAAAGGCATGTTTATGGTGTTATGGCAAAAACGTTCAAATAACGCGCCATTAAACGGCACACAGAGTTTATAACTTATTATAAAACGGTTCAATTCATGACAAAGCTATATGTAAAATGGAACATACTGCATGTCCGTGTATCCGTGTACTTTTTTTATGTGTTTTTATGTGTTTCTTGATATTAAATTGCTATGAATTGCGTTATTGTGTATGGTCATAAGCAGATACTGATTAATGGTTGCCGTTTTATGTTATAATACTGGTTTTATATACTAAGTCTCATCGACACCGTTGAGTTACGTCTGTATGTTATTGAACAATATATGTTCCCCTAATATCTCCAGGTGTAACCTCACTTTCCAAACTATGATTGTAATTATTATAACCGCCGATTGCCCATTGTTATTATAATAACCAAATGAACGTTAGTATTATAATGTTCGAAACATTATTATAATCTTCATAAAAAAAGACGAAGGTCGAACATTATTATAGCAATAATAATAATCACACACAAATGAGAAAGAAACATTAACTTTAAGATAATGTTTGCCTACAAAATATAGATATCTGCTGCGTTTTAAGAAATGGAGGTGGGTAGTGGGTTTAAGGGATATGGGTTGGCAGGAGGTTTAACGAATGGAATGGGTAGGCAGAGGCGTAGCATGGCCTGTTTTCAACATACTCCTAATATGACGTGCGAATCGCAGAATGAGGGAGGATTTGGGAGTAGGTGCACCTCTTCCACATGTGGGTTCGGGAGTCTTCCCCAGATATGTATATTTTTTAATTTTGGGACCAAAACGGTGCTCGTGCAAGCTGTATTTTTCAGGAATATAAACCTTTTAATGCTGGTAAAAAGAATGGTAACTTTCCACCTTTACCCTTCCCCTCAACCCCACCCCATCATGCCCACTCTAATTTTTATTGAATTTTTAAACTGTTTAGGATTTTAACGTTTTTCCTTTTATTATTATATAATACTGTAGCCCAATAACCCATAAAGTCTGATTTATTATTTTAGGAATATCTGCAAATATGTATGTAAGGTGTTACACATATTGCCAGTACATATTTAGTCCTAATACATATTCCAAAGGCAGTCTCTTCAAGCCCCGTGTGGTTGCCGGGGGCCCCGTTTGGTCACGGGGCAAAGAATAGGGCCACTGCAGATCCCTTTGGAGGAGTAGGCAGAGGGGGAGAATCCCCCCAAATTCATGTTCATTTTATCATTTTTTGTTCATGTTCATTAAAGGTCTTCATCATGATCCCTGCATTGTTTCAGGTGCCATCTCGCTCGCATCAAAAGAGCAGTGGCAGAAAAACAATAACGTGGCTCCAGCATAAATGGAGTTTCTACGATAGAATTTGCAGCAAATCTGCAGTTCAGGGTGAGAAGGTTCTAGGCCCATTTTCCATATTTTATCTCGATATACATGGAAGATGAGCCTGGCATGTTCATGCCTGCTAGGCGCCATATAACCTTTTCATGTGTTGGTGTGCCATAAAACCCCAATTCAATCAATCAGTCTCTTCAAGGGTCCCCGTATTATTTCTTATTACTATTAATTGCATAAGTGATGCATGTTTATAAGCAGTGCAAAAATGTGTACCGTTATTCTGTAACTCATATTTAGAGTATCGATTTATTCTGTTAAAAGGCTATTTATGGATGCGTTTGGCTACAGTATTATATATTGATTTTACGTCGGTGTACCGACAATGGCCGCACTCGTGAATCGAAGATAGTTTTCTACTATTTTTCTATTTTCTGATCCTGATGGAGGTTGATTTGTTTGAATGTGGATCAAAACTGATTTAAAGAGAACACAATTACAAATATAACCTATATATGAGGTACACAATTTTAGAATTGTAGCGATAATATGCATAATTTAGTTCCACAACACTACATTTCATAAAAAATGATGCAGTAATGGTGTGTAGATATTACACAAAGTAATACATGCATGTCAAGCTATACATGAAAATTAGTACATAGATATAACTACGGGAAGGATATCACCACCTGTTATCATGGACATTTAGCACATAAAGATGAAAAGTTGTCAAAATATACATGATACATTGAGATACTAAACAAAGACAGATGAAAACATATCTTTTTACTATTTAAAGTATATTTTGAATGCAACAAATAAGCGATATATATTAACAAACTATGAGCAGCGATAGCGTTGAGCATCTCCCAGAATATATTCATTGTACACTGAATTAAAATGAACAATATACCAACAGATGTATGTATTGTAATTTACGGAATAAACCAGAACTATATACATAATATATGCTTTTTTGGTAACACTGAATTACGAACAACATGAAAGTAGTATCATATCTTAGTCTTAAGGAATACGCATAACGCTAGGCTAATTGAGTTGTTTAGTCAATAGCATATGAGAGTTTACATATAACTGCTGTTTCTGACGGAATAAGCGATATACATTTAATAAACTGAGAGCAGAGGCAGTATAGCGTTCTTCCAGAAAATGACAATTGCATAGGAAATTAAAATCAATAATATATCAACAGAAGTATGTTGTCACTTACGGAATAAAACAGAAGCTATATGCATAATATATGCTGTTTGAGTTACACCAAATTTGAATGTTGTTGTTCGAATGAATAAGCCTAACACTAGGCTAAGGGAGTTATAATGATGTTAGTCAATATTATATAAGATTTATTCATTTGAGTTTAACATAATTGCTATTTCTAACGGAAGAAGCTATATATATTTAATAAAGTGAGAGCAGAGACAGCGCAGAGCGTCTCCTAGAAAATAATCATTGCTTAGTGAAGTAAAATGAACAATATATCAACAGAATTATGTTGTGATTTACGGAATAAACCAAAATCTATATAAATACTTTTACTCCACATTATGAACAATGTGAAAATAAGAATTTGTTGAGGTTTTAAGGAATAAGCCTAACACGAGGCTAATTCAGTTGCAATGACTGCTAGTCAATATTTTACATCGGAATTATTCATCTGAGATTTCACAATGAAATGAATTTCACTCAGTATCTTAAATTCAGTAGTTATAAGATTGTGTACTCATGATCTTACGAGGTTCAAAAAGGTCTATCACTAGGCATATATCCTTTAAACTGGATATTACACTGAGATAAAGTAGTGTATTTATAGTACTACTGGGTTCGCTCTCTTAAATTTCACAACAAAAATGAAAAATTTCCGGTTATTTATACCCCTGAATTACCTCCCCTTACCACACCTTTCGGATACTGGCATCTCTGAAAATGTCCTTGTTACAAAACGTTGTAAAAATTATTTGAATAATTCTATACTTTTAAATTTTCTTTGTACGCCATCTGTTGTTATTCGCCCATAATTCATGAAAATGATTGTCGAGAATTCGGAAAGGTCTTGCTGCAAACCAGATATGAGTGAATGCATATCCCTTAATTTTAGCAGAAATAACACTGATTTTTTTCATTTTGTTTACGGAAATGTATAATATCTTTTAAATGTCGCAATTATTCTCATAGTATTAATATGTTTTCATATATTTTTACAAATCCTAGTCCTTCAGTGTTTAAATTTTATATTCAACACACTATTGTAGAATTTTGTACAATGTTTAGTGAAAATATTGATCATCCAAAAACGCTATTTCAGAAGACTGCCCTTCCATTTAATGTCCATTTATCATTAAATTAATTTTACACGTTAGCTTAAAATGTTAATTTCTAAGACAATGCCTTTTAATCTACATGCTTAAATTCTGAATCTTGTAATGCACAGATATAACTGGTAATGTATGAGAAATTTCAAAGGTCTTCGACAAGTACTTAAAGAGAAACAGGCATTTAAAAAAGTAACAATTAACATATCTGAAAAAACTCAGGACGAAAATGCCTCAGTATGTATAAGTGAAGTATATTAAATGTTCCATAACTTTCGTCACACAAAAGATACAGCATTCATTTTACCATCAATGAAATGGTATTGAAACTTTCTTTCATTTGATACCAAACATCAACACTCACAGCGAGCATATAATTGTTAAAACGCGTTAGTGACAGAACTTATTGAATGACCCTCGTATACTTAAAGTACTGCGATTACCTTCATATTTGTAATGAATGAGTAATGCAGTTTCATGTAATGCAAATATATTGTATATACCGAATTAGCCTATTTCCTATATGTAATAGAGGAAGTATTATATTTATTATCATCTTGCTTGACGTATTTCATTAAATAAGCGTATTCTCTGTAATAAAAATAAGGGTGATTTCATACATGTATATCACACGTTATTCATTTACGCCAGAAGACTATTTTCTGAAAATAAATATATATATGTATATTTATTTATCACAGAGGTTATTTGATTAATATTGAAGTATAATATTATCATTAATTGAATGACCTTATGCTGAATACATAAGACAGGCGAGTAGACTTTTAAAAAGCATGACAAACAATAGCAAATGCTATTAACGGATATGTGATGTGTATATGAATATTTTTCTTGAATTTTTTAAATTTTACAAATTATACATACTTGATCTATACTAATGATGCAGAAATATGGATGCATCATTTGCATCCAGACACTGTAGTGCTTCGGTATGTTCTGTAAATAGAAGTTTCACAGCTTCCGTTTGACTGTTAATCAAGTGGGTACATTTGATCTTATCAAGGTGAAGTCTGTGATAAGCAATTATTCATATTTTACTTTCATATAAATAGGACAGTCTGTCCGAAGATCGACACAGTATTTGTTGTCGGAGGGACTATACACATTAGAACGACACACACACACACACACGCACACGCACACGATCGACACAGAATGCTGAATCTGTGGGTTCAGTAATTGAACCATTTTAATTAAGCTAGTACCTAAATAAAGACATTTTCGGGTCGCATTAGGCGTTCTAAGGGTTCAATACTATATGAACTATACATCTTGTTCTAGTAATCATTTTCTAGATTACATACATTAAGTGATCTGTTTGTTCAATACAATAATAATACATACTATACATATTATAGTATTGAACCATATATCGGTCACAGCATACTTTAAAATTATGTGGGTTCAGAACATTCGCTGAGCCTTTTACAATTAAGCTAGTACCAAAATCAAAGACTTCGGCTCTCAATAGGCGTTCTGAGGGTTCAATACTAATGAACCGGGTATCTTGTACTAGTAATCATTTTTTAGATTACATTTAGTGATCTGCTGTTTCAATACTTCAATGAACCTTATACTAAACACGCTTGCGTTATATATAACACACGCACAAGTATTCAATAGCCATATTCGACAATAGTTCACCCTTTTAACAGAATAAATCGATACTCTATATAATTATGTATGAATTACAGATTAACTGTACACATTTTTGCACTGTTTATAAACATACTTCACTTAAGCAATTAGTAGTAATAAGAAATAATAAGGGGACCCTTGCTTGAAACTAATTTTTGTATGATGCGCTGTAAGCGTTAGCATTTTAATTATTAAGAAATAGTCGTTGGATATTAGCGTAGGGTCTCTGTTTTGATAAATCAGACTTTATGGGTTAGTTGGGCTACAGTATTATATAATAATAAAAGGAAAAATGTTAAAATACTAAACAGTTTAAAAATTCAATAAAAATCAGAGTGGGCCTGAGGGGGTGGGGTTGAGGGGAAGGGTAAAGGTGGAAAGTTAAAAATGTTTATATTCCTGACAAATACAGCTTGCATATCTTGTACTGGTACTCATTTTCTAGATTACATTAAGTGATCTGCTGGTTCAATACTTCAATGAACCTTATAGATAACACGCTTGCGCCCATACAGACCACATGCACATGCCTCAATAGCCAAATTCAACAATGTTTTATCCGTTTAACGGAATAAATCGATACTCTATGTAATAGATAGAGTATGGTTTCATTGAGTTGGTTCATTTAAACATCGAGATGGGCGTAGCCCATCGAGTTGTTTAGATTAACCAACGAGATGAAACCATACTCTATTTGTTTTGTAGCATGTCCATTTCAGCTCTATTTCAGTTATTCTAACTGTTATTTTCACTGTTATTCTCACAGTTATTCTGACAGGTCTTATTTTCAATTAAACGATTTACACCTGTGTCTGAACAAAGAGAATTGTCCGTGACCATGCTACACATATGTGTTACAAAATAACTATACACATTTATATCTAAAGTATATGCATTGTGTATAAACATCCATCAATTTCGCAATTAATAATAATAAGAAATAAGGAGACCCCTGAAGAGATTGCCCTTTGAATATGTATTATGACTAAATATATACTGTCATGTATACATAATATATGTGTTACATCTTACATATTTTAGCAGATACACCTAAAAACAGTCGAATCATAGCTTGCAACGAATGTTGGTATGATGCGCTGTAAGCGTTAGCATATTAATTATTGAGAAATATTCATTGGAGTAGTGTCTATGTTTTGATAAATCAGACTTTATGGTTAGTTGTCTATCCGATTGAAATCAGAGAAGATTTCTGTGCTTAGGGACCGACCATTTTGATCTCTGGGGTGGGGGTGGGGTGTGTGTGTGTGGGGGTGTGGGGGGGTGGGGGGGGGGGGAGATTTTCCTTTGAGCCGGAATATTTTTTTTTTCATTTCTTCAAAGCCGGGACTTTTATTTCGCCTAATACACTGGCCAGATTATTTTTTTTCGTGAACTTGAAAGTCAGAATAAATTTTGTTTTAAGTTTTACTATTCGTAGAGTAAGAAGAGCTGTTGTACTACTCAACGTCTACGTCGTCAGGTTGGTTTTCAGTTGTTTGTCAAGTCCTGTTATTTCAGCAACCACTGGTCAGTGACACTTGAAATATGTCATCAGTACCATCAAGGACACTGGTAGACACGGGTTCCATAACTCTGTATGGCATTTAAGGAAAAGCATGTTTTTTTTATTACTTTGAATTTCTGGTTAAAGTTCTTTTTTGACAAAGTCCATTTATTTTAACAACTTAAAGTCGTACATCAACAAAAAATCAGTAAAGCTTGGAATATCAAGGGCACTAGTAGACACATGTTCCATATTAACTCTGTATTGCATTTAAGCAAAGTTATGGTGTTTTTTTTCGACTTCAAAATGCTGGTTAAAGTTTTTAGGCAAGTCCTTTATTTCAATAGGTGATTGCTAATTATTAATACAACTTCAGTAAAGCGTGATTGCTAGCAGACACATGTTCCATAACTCTGTTTTGCATTTTAGCAAAATTATGGCCCTTTTTTCTGGATAAATATTTTCTGTATTGTATTTTAGAAAATGTGTAGCCTATAATTTTCGACTTAGAATTGCTTTTATTTTATTTGTTGGCAAGTCCATTTATTTCAATACCCACTAGCCATATATCTCAGCCAAAGGAGCTTGACAAGTGTCATCACTTACAGACACAATCATGTTTCATAACTTTTTATTTCATTTTAGCCAGATGATACTTTGTTTTTCAGCATAGAGTTTCAGTTAAAGTTGTTTAAGCAGCTTCATATATTTCAATGAAACTCACTGCATACATCCAATAACAATGGCAAGCCTGTATATATATCATTAGCCCATAACCTTTCCCATTCCTACACCACCAACACCATCACCCCAGATAGACAAATATTTATTCTATTCTTCAGTTACCATGTTTGCATCCATCCTGTTCTCTTCCATCCCCTTCCCAACACCCTCCTCTCAACCCCCATCTCCAATGAATATATTGTATTATTTCTGTGTTTTTTCCCTATTCAGTAACATTTCACTTCCCCTCCCCACCCTCTTCAAGTTCATATTCTTTCTGGGGTATTGAAGGTCTTGCCTTGATATTTGGTATATGTGTTCACTGACCACCCCCTCCCTGCACCACTGTCGCCACCACCTATTAACCTCCACAATTAAGACTTGACCTTGTGAATGAACTGGCACCATGATTGGTGAGACAGAAATGTCAGTGACCTTGTTTAAAATTGACCTTGAATAGTGGAGAATGCTGTCCTTTCGACAGCTCTTTTGTTTAATATGGATCTTTCCATATTTGGTGCATAGAACTTCATGTGCTGGTGTTAATATTTAGTTATGCTTTGTCTGATTTCTATGTGAGCCCCCTTTTGCTCTTCTGAATTATGAATTGATTGAATGTTTTGTTTGGTAGGGGATCGTTTTGTACTGTGCATGTTCCATACCATTCTTATTGAACACTGGCATATAGCGCATGGCTTTGTCTGTAACCTGGCATTGCATGTGGCTGAAGCTGCTTCTTAAGTCCATTTACTTGTTGATGATATTCACAAAGTCCATCGCACAAGTTCTAGGACCCTTGTATTGTAATACTATCATGACCACTGCATACTACACTGATTACTAACATGCCAAAAGTATATCACATCTATAACTGTCATGCCTACTCTTTACCTCATTTTCTGCTACCATGACCACTGTATATTGCAAGTATTACTATCATGACCACTGTATATCACATTTAGTACTACCATGACTACTAAGACTAAATACCACAATTATTACTACCATGACCACTGAATAACCCATTCATTATTACCATGACCACTAAATACCCCATGTATTACTACCATGAGATATGCATACTACATTTGTTACTACCATGACCACTGATACCATATTTATTAATAATATACCTCATGTCAAACATCCATGTTCAATGTTCAAAGACTGTTATTTTCCCATTTTTGTAATATCAGCATATCGCTTGTAATGTGGAGTGAGTCACTGAATGATAGTATTTTTTTTGTAATGTCACCCCGGTATAATCTGTCTTACGATTGTGAAGTCAAAGCAAGTTTATAATCATGTATTGGGTAGTCCAGTGCTGAAAAGTGTATGTCTACATACACAAATAAAAATCAATGAACATTTACTAAAATGGCTGACACAGTTTGCAAAACATTTTGAAGATGATTTGAAGTTTACTCATGAGTTCACAGCTGAAGATTCCGAAAGAACATAAAGAACCACCAGTTTTCTAGGTGCTGAGAATAGTGATTTTTAACAGAGAGAAGTGACCATGTATTTCAAAGGAATATTTAGCAGAACCAAATATCTTTTTCAAAAATATTTTTTCAGTATAATAAAATAAATAGCCTTAGAAGGTTGACAAATGTTCACTGTCACCCTCACAAGATTGCAATATATACATACTACCATGACCAATGTATATCACATTTAGGCCATTATTTTTTATTATTTTGAAGAATCATCAAGACAGGGAATAGCTGTAGGAGGAAGGGAAAAAAATATCAAAATTAAATTCAAAATCTATGGAAAAATAAAATACCTAATTCCGTTTTGTCGTAGGAGGGTTCGTAAAACGAATTATCAAAAAATAATAGCCTTATTACAACCATGACTTGTCAACCCTTTTGTGTTTGTGATGTCGTTTACTTTTATTATTACTTTTGCCTTCTTGTTTGTCTGTTTCCATGTTTGTTTCTGTGTTTTGTGGTTGACTGTCCTCCTTGAATGCTACTTTCCCTGTCCGACCTTTTTATATTTCTTTTATGTATACCACATTAATTATAACCATGACTTTATATGAATATCATGTTCATTACTACCACAATCAATGTATACCAAATTACTACCATGATCACTTTATAACACTTTATACAACACATTTACTGCCACCTTTGCCAGTGTATACTACATTTATAACAGCCATGACTAATGTATACCAAATGTATTACTACCATGATCTATGCACATCACATGTATTACAACCATGAATACTATCACTGTCTTCTACAACTCATTTCAACTTGAGATTTCAATAAACTTCTGAGCAGAAGTTGTGGATGTAGCCAGATTGTGGTTAAACATTTCCATGTTGAAACCAGTGGCTGATGAAGTAGATCTACATTTATCATATAGTCTGAAGAGGGAGCCAGATTTTTTCCTCTTATTTTTTTCCAACAATTTGAGGGACTGTTTATTTTTTTCCCTTCAAGTCAAAGCCAGGATATTTTTTTCCAGCAATTCAAGGGCCAGAATATTTTTTTAAACAAATCCATACTATACTGTCCATAATTATACAGGGTTAAATATAACCGTAATCAACTGTCTTTAGTGAAACAAACGACCACAAACAAAGTAACCGTAATCAACTGTTGTTAGTGATATAAGCAATCACAAACACATTGTACCACATTTGTGTACATTTGTGTAAGAAGTTTAAGGGATGTAGGTGGGCATGAGGTTAAAGGACGGGTGAGCAGAATGAAAGAGATGGGGTGGGCTGGAAGGTTTAAGTGATAGAGTGGGCAAGAGGTTTAAGAGATGTGAGAAATCCCTTTAACGTTTGCACACCTAGCACCTTAAAGGGACATTGTCCGTAACTTTTAGCTTATAAAACACACCAAACATTATTGAATATTTACTAATTAAAAGCAGGATTGTTTGACGGAATTCAATCGCGGTACACTCGTGGTCCAATCCATTTGTAAATGTTATTTATTATTGTAATTTTTATATCACATGTATTTATGTAAATAACATCAAGCAATAAAATATTATTATATTAAATTAATCGAGGTACAAAAAAAGGGAAACCGCTTCGGGCGTTTGAACTTGCAGCCCAAACTAAAATTACACTCGCGGTAATAATAGAGAGCGTGAGCGTGAAGTGAGTGAACATAGCTCCCGACTGAGCTAACCGGGCTATACATATTACGCAATACATACTATGGTGAAAACCCTAATGTGCTAATGGAAGTCACGTGATCGCAGAAAAGGTAAATACAACACGAACATTTCTAAATTTTTTAAAGCTTTTTGGCAAATGTTTTTGCGTCTTTTTCCTTTTAGGAAACATAGGTCCTTTGAGGCGTTAAACTTAAGATACAAAAACTGAATCCAAGTGCTCACTATCTCGGTCACTGTGGAAAATGAAACTCCAAATCGATACGCCAAATCCTTATGAAGTAACTCAAGTCGTAATCGAACCAGCGTTAAAAAAAAGTTCATTCATTGGAGAAAGTTTTCTTTTAGGTCCTCTAGATTTTGATGGGGTGCCCTCGATTTTGTTTTTAATTACTTACTCTAGAAAGCATTGTCACTGACTGTTCTAGAAATTTCCACAAACACATGAACTGTGCCAAAGTTAATCCTGTGTAAAACTGCATTTTCTTGTCATCATGTTTTACATCATCAATTGAAAAGAACACAGATTTGGGTTTTTTCCGATTCCTTTTCATTCAATTTCTGCTTTAAACTATGGTTTTCTATTTTTAAAGCCAGAGATGTTTTGAGAGTCAAAGTGATGGATAATGTCTGGGTTTCTTTGTCCACCAATATATGGTCATGCTGAAAATTATAAAAAAAGTAGCAATACAAATTGAGTTTAAGTTAATAAAGACAATACACATTATGTGGAAGAATTAAACTGTATTTTTACACTTTATTGTGTTTGTTGCTCCCAAAGGATCACCCTTATCAGTATGTATTAACATTCACACTAGAGTTCGTTTAGAGCAGTGTGGCGGCTGTAAAAAGTCTCCCCGTGCTACGAATCTGTAGGGTTATTTTAATTGGTCCTTTGGGATCAACGAGCCCAATAAAGGTGGCTTTGAAGTAGAATACCGCTTAAGCCGGTGCTAGGGGGCGTGAGAGGTGTTGCTTCTTTCATTACTTCTCATGAACAGACTCAATAAAATCGAGTCTGCTGCTTTATTCCCTTAATTGTGTTTGTTTCTCCCAAAGGATCACTTTTATCAGTATTTATTATCAACAGATTGAATAATAATAATTTCACATTTAATATAAACTAATCTTCTATGAGGCCCTCTATGAATATATAAGTTAACGTACAACAGATGAAAATGACAACAAAGGTTGCTGATGTCACATATATAAATGTGTATAGGTTTTGACAATATTCATGTTTTTTTTAAATATGCGCACACGCACATGCTGTCATAACATTATACACACATTTACATTTTTTTCCAGAAATACTAAAGTTTTCACACAGAATATATGTATGTGCGTCTACGTCTTATGTTTAGGTTATTTAGAGAGACTTTCGAAGAATGGCCTTGCCTAAAGACACACCGAGCAAGTACAGTGCTGACTGTGGGACTCGAACCTGTGTTCACTGAATTCCTGGTCCAAAGCCATCCTGCTTGTGGGCAGATATTTATGCTAAAAATTATTCTACTGGTATTTCACATAACGGTACATTAAAAAATGATTATGAAATAGATTTTTGGTTTTTGAATGTATATTTATGATTTCCATTTTAATTTTCTTTTAAATAGGACAGACTGTAAATAAATGTGTTGGTGTGTGAAGAATGATATTTTTTCTTTTGGCTTGCCTCTTAATATGTATGCATTAAATTTTACAGACAGAGGAAAATAAGCATACTTCTGTTTGAAATCGACAGCACTGTCTCTTGTTGGCTTGTAGAGAGTTGGTTTCATGACACATGTAATTTATCTCTGAGAATGGTCGCTTAGGCGTTTGATTTTCCCTGTTGGAAGTACATGTACTATTGGTCTGAAATTATACAATTATTTTTTATGACACAAAAGACAACTGAAAACTGAATTGTCTCAAAAGGATGAACATTTGTTTGAGTATAGTAATCATTAAACAATACATTTCATCTAGCATTACAGAGAAACTGATACATTATTTATTGAAGAATTCTCGAAATTTACATGAGTATTTGAATTTGAGCATTCAACATTAATTTAACAGAAACGAGTAAATATAAAAATAAGAGAGAAAGGGAAAGGATACATAGTAATCCGGTAACCTTGCCTATCAAATTGATTCCTATGATTCTTTAACGTCCCAATCCATTGGATGAGGATAAAGCTCAAATAAATATAAAGCTCACCGTAGTATACACTACACTTTGAAGAGATAACAAAGTCTCCGCAATCTCATTCGCGACACCGCTGGTTTGAGGAGGGAACACGTGTAACTTTCGTTTCACTTTTCTTCTTGGCTTTCTGGAAAAACGGGAACCTATAAACATAAAAAAAAATATATAATCATGTCAAAATCATTAACCAAAAGTTTATTACAATTTAAGTATTGTATATGGGAACAACAACAACCTTTTACATTTAAATTAAATGAGGATTAACATTTTTAAAATTGGAAATTGTTTTTCTTACACGCAGCAAAATTGAAATGAAAATAGGTGAAAACTTCATAATAAACATATAAAGCACGAATAAGTTATAGTACGAAAATAGTCGAAGGTGTCGTACCTCGTATTTCGTTGCTGTTGCTGGAATAAGGTCTGGGTGCTCATATGTTGGACCTTTTCCACCAACAAAATGAAGGCAACATATATATGTGTCCTTTTTTACATTATGTTCGCTGAAGTTCTGCCTCGAACAAGCCCTGGTCCATCGGACACATTTTTCAGGTTCTTTCAGGAGTTGCGGAAAACGAATGAAGAAAACACCTTGCATTTCCCTTCTATCTGCATATTTCGAGTCACTGTTGCATTTTCCATATGCACAATGCTTAGTTGAACATTTTCGTTTACTTGAATTTAATAAATCCATATCCTATTAAAGATGTTCATCGATACGTTTTTCATATTCACACAGTAGTAAACAGTAGCCATTCCAGAATGTTTGTCCGATAACCTTGAACCCGCGTTATCCTTGAACAGATATGCATGAATCTGTTTTTAGAACCCATTGTAAGATATCGATCGGTGTTATTATGTCTTATCTTAAACCTCCTGCCCACCCGCATCACTTAAACATCCTGCACCTCCCCCCAAACACAACCCACCCCATCCTTTCATTAATCCTGCTTCCCATCTCCATCTCTTAAACCTTCTCCCCATCCCCATCCCTTTATCATCATGGCCATACTCATCTATTAATCCTCTTGCCAATCCCCATCCATTATTCCTCCTGTCCAACATGCTCCCTTAAAGCGTCCCTGCCCACCCTTTCCCTTAAACATCCTAATCACCCCACTCCTTAAATTTTCGATGCTTTTATTGGTATTATTATATACAGTTAAAATGATAATCACCAATGTTTTGCTAAATCTCACGGACATAATCATTTATAAATTGTCTCGCGAGATTTAGAATTATAACCAACACAAATGTCTCACAGAAAAATGTGTGGATTCTAAATTTCTGGTTTTATCCGGTTTCCATAATAATTATAATCACAGTAGAATCTAGACTCGGCGGGTTAAAGTAATTACGATCATAGTATGCAAAGGGAGGTTACACGTGTGGGTTTAATAAATAAAATCTTAGGGTGGTTGTTATTATTTTGAACATATTATAATAATAATGTATGATAATGATCATTATGTGACTGCAGAGATTTTAATATAATTATAACCTACCTAAATTGTAGAGAAGTGGTGATTATAATAATTCAGTTAAATATATAATAAACAATAATTATAATCGTAGGGTACCCTGCGACTTTCAATATATCTGCGATAAGCTGACAAAATAGAAACGCTTCTTCTTTTATACTATACGTTTCAAGAACAGTCTTCCAGTTCTCAAACACTCTTTACTGTCTTCCTGAGGCATTTACAAAGCGTAAAATCTCTATCTTAATAACTATCCTTTACCATATGATTGTCTTAAAAATGAATTCGTTTTTGGAGAGGAGCCTATTTCTTTTCTGTTTATACTTAAGTTTGTAGTTTTCTTTATGTTAAGCTTACTTTATTAGATGTGTGAATCTTTTTTCAGAAAAGTATCAAGTGTAATTATCATCGCCTATTATGGAAGTCACGAATTATTGGACATGTGGAGAACATGAGATAAGATGAAGATATGTGTGACGTTTCATGAAGATAGGTCAAACACTTTTCAACAAGTTGTGGTCAATATTAAGTTGCATGTTAAAGTGTGTGGACGTCTCGACGAAAGAATTAACCCCAACATGTTTGCCCTGTTACGCAGGTGGCACAAAAGGTGTGTTCACAATTTAAGAATATCTTCAGCGGATACAATACTTCGATAATACATATTAGTATAGCCGAGTTGACATACTCAATATTGATAATCCGTTCTTTGCTCATATGGTTACAAACATTTATCCACCAGCATCAGAGCTCATGTTGTATAAAGCCAACAGTTCGGATACAGTAGCAGCATTTCTCGATCTTTATCGCTCGATTTCAAATGATTGTATTCATACTAAAATCTATGATAAGAGAGCTGATTTCAATTTTAAAATCGTAAACTATCCATACCTGGATGGAAATGTACCTCGTGCTACCTCATACGGGGTGTATATCTCCCAGCTCATTCGATTTGCTAGAACGTGTAATGTTATTATAGACGTCAATCATCGAAATCAAGTTATTACAAGTAAACTACTTCAGCAGGGTTTTCGTTATCACAAACTACGTAGATCTTTCTCTAAAGTCTACCGCCGCAACGAGGGCCTGCTGGAAAAGTACAACACCTCTGCGACTAGGTATATCACAACCCTCATTTTATGGAGATGTGGTCTATAAACTTCGAAAGTTAAAGGGATCTGACGGGTTTCCTGTTTTACAAATTTAAACAGGATGTTCGTCCGAAAAGGATATAACCCTTTGGTTTTACAGCGCAGTGCATGTTTAGTGATTGACTCCTCTACAGTCAGTCATTACGCTTCATTTTTCACTTGTGCGATGACTGGGACTCCTGGGACTCTATGAGTGTACCTACTGAAACCCCAACTAAGGGAGATGGGTGCATGAACTTTCGTCCTTCGGATTTTCTGGTCGTACCCTAGATTGGTTTTCTCTTTAGCTGCAACTACTATTGTTGTTCAATACGATTCTGGATACATCCTGGGATGTTTATTATTTTGTATGTGTTTCTTAAGTTAGTTTCTCTGGATGTGGACTTTATTGTTAGATAATTCCTTTTGATGGGATGTAGTTTTGTTAACACTGTCTTGTCTATTTGGGCGCTGAAGACAGGATAATAGCGAGGATTGTGCGCATATAAAATCGATTCAAGCTAACCAGTAGGCCTTATTGCCTAGTGACCGTTCCAAGTCGGTACGCTGTCTTCACCACCCTTTCTGTTGTTTTTTGTCTCTTTCATTGTATTATCAAGTCTTTGTTTGCAGTACAGTGCGGATCTACGATGCCATTGCGTTCGGACGATGTTGTTTCTATAGGACCCTATATTTCATTTTTGTACATCATTATATGGTCCGAGTATTAACGTTCATACCCCATCCAACCCCTTCTCCAAGAAGCGAAAACGGGGTTGTATTGGCTTGAAATAAAACCTTAATTTTGGCTTAAAACATTTGCATATTGTAAAATTAAAACATTTAATAGATAATTTTAAACAGTTTATCGCATTTGTTCAGTTAAATATATTTTTAAGCAGGTTTTATTGTTGAAATATTCGTTATAAAATCCTGCTATGTATACGCTTTCCTGCCGCTTAATGGAAATAAGGCGGGACCAGGTAATGTGAAATAAAATGTTTAAATTGTACATATTATTATCGGTTTCAAAAACATTATACAGTTTTATTACACGTTATGAAACCTGGGTATAGTTTTATGGTCTAATTCCCTACCGTCCGCAGAATAGAAAATTACAATCCAATCCATTTTTAATACGTTGAGAAACAAAGCCATACATCTGTAATTCAAGTTAGTGCGTAAACAAACTAAACAAATTGTCCAAATTGAAATATACATTTAAACGAAGGGCCATCTGTCACTTTGTGGTCGATAACGACGAATACATCAAACTTGCTTTTGGTAAATTAGTGTAAACCACTTTAGAATGTACTTCTATTATGTAACGTGCGGATTGTTTATCGAATGTCGGGTTCAACCAACATATTTATCTTTTGTTAGTGAAAGCACGAAAATGAAAACTGAAAATGTGTTAAGGAAAAATGATGAAATTACTTATTTTGCATAATCAACGTAACATGTAATATTCATATCGACTCATCTTCTAACTCGCCGATACGTCTCTCATACACGGGAGGGTCAGGATTGGTGTTAATATATAAATGAAGTTGCTACACATTTAACAGAGCCAACTATAATTATTTTCATTAAATCAATGGGCGGGGGAGACTTTGGGGAGAAGAAGAAATTCTGGGTGGGATTGGAATGGATGCTAGTCAGATATTGATAGTTTGCATGCATGTCTAAGATTTTGATTATCATGAAATTCTAAAAAGTATTGTTAAATCAGATGAAAAATGAAGCCACATATTTAACCCCCAAAAAAATCACATTTTTCAAAAAATCAATGGCCATAACTCTGCCGATTCTATTTTGACATGAGTAGTGTTTAAGTTTTTCCTATTTTCTTTATGACAAGAACAAACTTCAAAATAAAATATTTAACAAAAAATAAATAGGGTTGTGGGTGTGGAGGTGGAGGGCGCTGCAGGGGTGATAGAGATGGATAGGATTCAGATATAACTTATCCGATTTTTTTCTAATATGAACATGTTGAACAAGGTTGGTAAACATCAGCTGAGATATAAAGGCGATATTGTCTTAACGAGGCAAAAGTACAGCATATTTAACTAACTCAAGATAATTGCCTTCGGTGTTACAAATACGGTCTAGACTATTTTAGAACTTTTTCGAGCTTTCATTGATATCGACATTTTGGCCGAGTTTGATAAAGACCAGGTGAAATGTAACCGACATTTCGTCTTACGAGGAAAAACATAGCATAAATAAGAAAAAAAATCGGGTGTTACTGGTGTTTATTGTTTGGGCTTGATCCGCACCTGCAAATGATCAGACACTTTTTTGTATTGGGCCTGTCAACTTTACATCGAACAAGCACAAGCTAGATATCTTAACTTTATCTATTATATTTGTATCGATAACGCTCGGGGTCTTTTAAGTGGGTTGAAATATTCATTGGCCATCCTTTAAATCAGATTAGATTGATAACCATTTCAATTTGTTAAGGCGGACGGATTTTGGATTTAGATAATGGGCATGGCGACAAAACAAACAAGTTCCCTCTTGTTAAAAAAGTGTCGTCTGTCATTGTTAATAATGTTATGTTACTTTCTGGGTGATTCAGCATATTTTCCTATTTAGGAGGTTAGGAAGGGGCGCGGAAATTCTGGATCTGACATTGGAAACATGATACCTGTATAGAATGCACGTGGTCTATGTCTTCCTAAATCTCGATAATAAAGAAAGATACGCAAGAAAGTGGAGGGTAGTGTTTGACGAAATAAAAACAAGAAAAAAAACGTTATACCCTACCCACCAACTCCAAGGCCCTCCTCCCAAAACATAAACAAAATAACTTCACTTTGGTAACAATGAGGATGTGTCACGACAGATGGGTGAAAATGACGATGCGTGATAAAATAAAAATAAGAAATAATAACAAAATTAAAAGGAAAAATCATATTTTGTTTATGTCCCCTTCAACCCAACATACACTATATTTTAATTATTTAGGAGACGTGTTTTGTTTTGAGCGATTTTATAACAGAATAGAATCAGCTTTCAAAAGCGCTTACCGTTTGTTTCTCGACATATTTGTTATAGTTTTGTTTTTTAATCTTCTAGAACTGAGATAAACGGTCTTCCTTGTTCAATTTCCTCGACACGAGTAATTGCTTACTTTAACAATTCGTAAAAAATATGAAAATGGATAATAACCTAAAGCAGAGGGTGTAGTACAGTATCGATGTATGGTCACTGAGTGCGGTGGAAAGTCCTACAGTCAATCACGTACAGTTGACTTCTATTATATACATATAGCATTCATATGGTGGCTAATTTCTGCCATTTCGTCTTTTTCTTATTTCGCCGTGAAAAGACGACAGGATGAAAAGATGATAAATGCAGCGCGAAAAGACGACAGAACTAAAAGACGAAAGAACGACAGAACACAAATACGCAAGGGCAAAAGGAATATAAAACACCACGCGAAAAAAAGAAAATACGACAGTTCAGTTGCGAAATGACGCCATTTCATATTGTCGTCTTTTCGTTATTTCGTGTGCATTTTGTCTTCGTTTTGCTCTAAGCTCATAGATCATAGACAAACATCAAACGCCACCGTCCCAATGGGCTTTAGGTAGGCGTCATCATAGGGTCCACAGTCTGTCCGGTCATCGTATAATTAAAGAGGAAAGCATAGTGGCGAACTGTACAAGGGTCCACCACCAAGCATGCAGTACGTTGCAAAATGATAAGGTCATAACCTCTTTTGAAAAACCTTTTAACAAGTTTAACAAAGATAGTATGAAAGTGATCATGACCAAGAATCTAACGAAGTTTGTAAAACACATCACCATAGAAGTCATGTTGTGATAGTCCTTGTCGCAGAAGAGTCCTTAAATTACTTCTATATTTGGAAAGAAAATAAGGGTTACGATAATAAAATCTTGCAAAGGTTTTACGAAGTTTATGGTAACGGTAACCCTGATTGAGTAGCTTTTTAGTTATACAAAGATTACGTATATTAAAGTCCTCAACTCACAACCCTTTCAACGACCTTGAACATAATACTAAAAGTAGACACTGGGCGATAGTTTCCAACCTCAGTTTTATCACTTTCTTAAAAAGAGGAACAACCGAGGTAGCTTTAAATCATCTGGTACTACGCCCTGTATAATAAATAAATTTATAACATGAGTAAGTGGACAGGCTATTTGGAGGCACTGTCCCTAACAAACCATTATGGAATGCCGTTTAAACCAGTAGCTTTATTTAAACAGATTTTAATCAAATGTTTTAAAACTTTGTTTTCTGACACAATTGAAAAAGAGTAACTATTAGGTAAAATACATTTATCAGCATAAAAACCTGTTACAAATTTCTTCCCGTATCTGTTAATACACTTTGACAGCTTTTCTACAAGTTTAGAAGCAACAGTTGTATAAAATGAATTAAAAATTCAGCTACATTCAATTAATCAAAACATATATCAACATCTATTTTAAGACCAATATTACTTGAAGATGTAGTCACAGACATACACGTACTGTTATTCGTTTCGTGAGCATGAGGCACGTAACTTGTATAGGACACGCTGTCAATAATTGCACATTTTTTGGGCTTACTAATACGATAATCATTTTCGGCGCATGCATGGTCTCTATTAGAACAAACTAATGAACTACGGCGCGGACCTAGGTCACCTTGTTTGATCCCCCATGATTTCTAAAATAACAGACTCAATTCAAGTCAATACTTTTACTCGACATAACTTAATTACATGTTTGCCTAACACAAGACTAGTGATTATATGACCATTCTGCTTTTATATAAGCGATTTAAAAGAACTAATAAACCTCCGTTTATGATTTAGTGGACACACTCTCTGTCTGTTTGACCCAATTCCCCAACAATTCAAAATCGTCCCGACTTATAATAGTCACCATGAAACGGCAGCAATGACCGAAACGCGAATGTCAACCGAAAGGCGAAAAGCCGACAGAACGACAAGACGACAGAACGAAAAGATGCAAAGACGAGAGACGAAAAGACGAAAACATGACAAATTCAGTGCGAAAAGACAACAGAGCGAAACGACGAAAGAACGACAGAACAAAAATAAAACAGATTATAATCAAAAAGATGACAGAATCAAATGGAATCTTTTCGCAGCTGAAATGTCATCTTTTCGTCTTTTCGCGTGGCGTTCTTTCGTTGAAATCGTATTTTCGTTCAGTCTTTCTTTCGTCTTTTCATTCTGTAGTAATTTTGCGCTGCATTTGTCATATTTTCGTCTTCTTTTTCGCGGCGAAATAACAAAAACACGAAAAATGTCAGAAATCAGCCACCATACATTCATGCCTTACAATTTTGTTACTTTAAAAAATTCAAACTATAATTTCAGATTTGAAAATATTCTTGAGATACCGCAAGTAATTACAACCAAATACGGTAAAAAGTCATGTCGTTTTGAGGCGAGCCGGGTGTGGAACGACCTGCCAAACGATATCCGATCCGCCAAGGATTACAAACAGTTTGCTAGGCTGATCCGCACCTGGACCGGACCTACATGAGTGCCTAATGTTGCTTCGTTTTGTTCTTAAAACTCGTATGTTGTCTCATGGTGGCCTACCTTGTATGTTGGATAACCATGGGATAATATGTAAGTGTGTGTAATATTGCTTTGGTTGCTCTTTAACCCCATATTATTGTCTCATGGTGGTCTAGCTTGCATGTTAGCCAAACATGGGATAACTATTATTGCGTTTTTATGTTGTATATATATATAACTATAGAATTATATGAGTTTTAATATTCCATTTTCCTCATTTCTTATTGTGTCTCTTAATTTTCATAAATGTGCTGCTATGTTTCATGTGCTATTTCTATTATTATTTTTGCTTATATGTCTGCATGCTTGTGCCTTAAGATATCTTGTTTAGTTTTAATTAGTGTCTAATCATGCTAATGTGTATGTAGTTGAATGCTTATCTTTTCTTTCTTTTTTCTCTTTTTTTTTAATGGTCTTAATACCTAACATATTATTAACATGCTTTAAAAAAATAAATAAACAGATAATATGAGTGTTTATTTGTTGTGCTTTTATTGTGGTTGTAAATTGTTTTAAAGGGTGCTTTATATGAGATTTTTTTTAGCTTTAGTAAATGTTCTAATTTAATTAAGATGATAGTGATTGGCTAGATGTAAATGTATATGTACTTATGTTCTTTTGGTTGACTTGCATGTGTGCTTAGAATAATTATTTTAATATATGAGCCGCAACACACGAAAACGTCCCTTCGGACGTTTAGATGATAACGTCAGAAAGTAACAATTTATGACGTCGGCCAGTAATTCTTAATTACTAATCAAATTTCTCGTCACTCGTGTTTACCTAACTATTATATAATAGGGATATGCTTGCTTAATATAAATAGTTGATGCTTTAGAAAATGGTAATTGTTCATGTTTTTTGTTTTTATTTAATCAACGACGTCGTCCACAACAACGACGTCAACATCAAAATTAATTGTGAGTACAATCTTCAATTTTCAAATTGAGATAAAATCATTTTTAATTAAGATATCAACATCAAATAAAGAGATTTATAAAGAGAAAATCACCGTGTTTCATAAACATCAAAATACATAAAATGTCAAAATTTTGACTAGGGTCGTTTTCGCGTGTTTCGGCTCATATGTATGCTTAAATGTGTTTAAAATTTGCTTAAATGTAAATTCTGTTTTTTTATGTGTTTATCTTTGTCTAATTTCAGTACTTGAGCTGAAGTCTAAAATCAGTTTGAAGTATGGTTGGTGAATTCCAGGCCAGGTCTTATTTGCGAGATAAAGCTAACGCGCACTTGATTAACGAGATAAAAGAATGTTAAACCATATTGATTATTACCGCCGATAAGAGCTTCACCTGCGTAACAAAATAAATTTACGAACACGTAGAACTTCAAAAAAACACACACACAAGGCCTTAATAGGAAGTCATGAAAAGGATCTTATTCAATTTAAATAACATGTAAGTACTTTTTGTTATTTACTCGATGTTAAATAATGGAATATGCGGCTTAATGTTATACTGCATATCGAGGGTTTAACGCGAAACTATTGTAACTCACGTTTTTTCTGAAAATAATTGTTTTACATAATCTATATCAGATACTGACTCTTTATAATACATGTCAACTAGATTCTAAAATTTGTTGGAGCAAAATAAAATGTGTCATATATTGTATCTTATACAGCTTTTTTTATAAATGCGAAACTATTGTAAATAAGCTTTAAATCATTTAAAATAGTTTTGCATTTGTTTTTGATTAAATCTTCATGTAAGAGATTGTCCCGTTTAATTGGTATGTCAGTTTATCTGGTGAAACAAATATATTGTTAAAATTTTTTTTAAGCATTGCCAAAACATCAAGTGCACGAAACATCATGTGCACGTATGCTTTTCTGTGTAAAGTATTGATAACAGTCATGAGTCATGAAACAGATTAATATTTTAAACTTGTAGTGCGGTTTATTTACAGATGTTCATTTATATGTGAATTCCAGGAGTAAATATCTATTTTCCGGGGTCTAATTAGGTAAAATTAATGATGTTTTGAATTTTTTCCCAACTCAATTTATGTATTTCCATCTGTAACGTAGACAAATTGTTTTAATCTTTAACGCTATTAATGTTAAAATATTAATCAAATTTTTCACATCACTCTCTCAAACAATGAGTGTTGAGTTCGAATTTGTAATTGAGAAGAAATTTTAGTTGTTTCTCTAAGTTCAATGACAAATAACACTGATTTGTTAATATTACTTACCCTCATGTGTTTAAGTATTTTTTAAATGATTAGTAATTAATTATTTAATAATCAACTTGTAAATTATTTACTAGTATTAATAAGGTGAGAAAGTTTTCACATTACTTTGCAAATGTTAATTGTTCTTTTTATCCAAGTTCAGGTGATTAATAGCCTAAAATATTAAAAGTTGGAGCCGAAAATGACTTAGAACAACATAATTATGAAGAACAACTTATAATTGTTTTCGGCAGGATAGTTTCATCTATTATATAAAGCAGTAAATAATACTTATAATATCAAAGGTCAGGGCTGGTATAAACTCTTTAGGTCATCCTTAAAGCTACAGAGTCCCTATATCAATCGATTTCTTCTTTTTAGGCGTGTCTTTAATTGTAACTTCATGTTCACCAGCTCATGTCGAAATCGGGTATTTAAGCGAGCAAATATAGCGTAGGAAATCATTTACTGTATATACATCGACCAGACACATCGTACCTATACACAGGTAACAGTAATTTTTACAGAAGAAAAAAGTTAGCTTCTTTCGGGGCTCGAACACACGACCTTCCGATTTCAAGTCCGGTGCTCTATCCACTGAACTACAACGCTACTTGAGAAAATAGTATACTAACTACCATTTATTATGAGGCAAAATAACATAACATATTTGAACGCAAATATAGATGGATCACTAAATATGTAGTCCATATTGTCGCAGGTGTAAATTAACATTGCCTGGTGTAATATTGTATGTTATTAATATGAAACTAAAACTTCGCCTCAAATCAACCAAATCCCGACTTGTTATTTAGCGCTTGATGAGTTTGTATGCGCGCGCTTGTTATTACGTAATGCCTATTTAGTGTTAAAACTGCTACAACATACCAATAAATAGCAGTGGTCTAGTGGTTCAGCGTACAACTTCCAAAACTTACAAGTGCAAGGCTAGGTTCAAATCCCGTTCTGGGCTACTGTTTTTTAATCACATATATTTTGGAGCCGTATATTTATCGATGTTACCTGTACGGAGGCTAAATAAAAATGTGAAATTTTACGCATCGATTTCTCCTTATATACCGACTTTTGGGGTGTTCGTCGATTTGAAACTACTTCACACGTGACTCATTCATATTCATGTGTTATTACCAGTTAAAATAGGGCGTGTACAGCTTTAATAAACAGTTTGTTTGTCGTTTACCTGCCCAAGATTTCATAAATGGGTAGGTATGTAGGAAGGTACATATTTAACCAATTGCTTTGCATTAATGGGAGTTTAAATTATGAATCCAGTATAAGTGTAATTGCTTGCATTAATGGGACCCATAGCAATCTTGAAGTAAAGTTCATCAAAGTTTAAATTATGAATCCAGTATAAGTGTAACTATAAACCTGCTTGCATATAATTATATTAAAGGAAATATCATTTCAAATTCTTCTTTCATAGGTTTTAAATATAATGTTGGTGCAATATAATTAACAATTAATAATATGTAAAAACAAGTGCTTTGAATTATAAATAATTATTTAAAACATGCAAAATATTTGGAAAAAATAACCCGACGTCACGATTTTAAATACACCAACTTGCCTCGTCAAGTGAATGGTACTATCCAGGACAGGTTTAAGTCATTTTGCAACATAAACTAATACAATATGCAAAACTCTGCAGTTGCAACTAAGACACTATATCATATGGGATTATTCAATCAATTTTAATAATACTGGAAGGCTCATGTCCAATTCTTAATGTTTTTACTTCCGACGCCCCTACCACACCCTCTACATCCTAAACCGAAAGAGGAGACACATTGATGCAAGAAGCCAGAGGTTCAACTATTCAGTAAAACCCATTGTCCCTACAATAAGCTAATCACCACAAAAAAACGTGTTTGTTAAACTAGCCACTTGCCATAAGTAATTTTTACAACACTTTTTAGCTCAATAAAGAAATTATAAGATATTGCACCCCATATAAGTGTTATTATCTTCATCTTGTCTGAATTGTGTTACTTTACTACACTAAATGATCTTTATAACACGTACTGTCTATAACAGGTATTGTCTATAGCATATTTCGATGTATCGTTTGTTTAAAAATCAGTTATTTAAAGAAATATTGACTTACAATAGTTTCGCATGAAAAAATTATAAAGTCAAATTAGTTCTCAAGTGTGAAGCTTGTTTGGCAGATAAAGACAACAAGACTAGAAGTTGTGTTGTAATTGGGCATTTATTAAACTGCCAGAAATTAAGTTCTATAAAGAAGAACAATTTACATAACCATGTACATATAAGTGAAAACTACAACAATGTACATGCCATGTAGTTAAACAATTAAGAAATCTGTCAAATATGGGTATCAATAAAACGCCACAGCTCGATTATTGATACGACAATCGAGCCCACCCAGACAAACAGTTGTAGCTTTGGGTGTTGAACATTTACAAACAAGTTACAGTTATGCAAGTTATGACAGTTGTATCATTGCAGTTCAATACATGTCTTTAAACCAATCACAAATTAAACAGTTAAGAAAACATCTACCAGCTCCAGTTAGTAGAACTAACATAATGTTCCTCGCCTCACGAGACAGTCGAGAAAAGTCAAGCTTAATATTATATGAAGTTAACAACAGTACGACAGATAAAACTGAATTGTGGTAATATACATAAACAAGATTAAAATCAAAGGACTGAAGGTCCTGAGAGTCGCCAAGATTGAACAGTCTCTGTCTTCTTGGTGAGGTTAAAGGTTATGTTAAATTTTACAGGTGTGGCGTATTAAAATGAATTATTTTTTGTACTGAAAAATGCTTGGGACGGAATTATTTTTTGCAACCGCGTCGGTTTTGGTTTTCGAGTGTATGTCAGTGCTCACAGGCAATTATTTTAAGAGACAGGCCCAGGGCTTGTTGCTTCTGAAAATGGACAGGCCCTGATTTAAAATGGACAGGCCCTGATTTAAAATGGGAAGGTCCAATATTTTTTTCTTACTGGATATTAGTCTTTATTCGCTTTTATATCACACATTGGTTACATAGGTAGTAATCAAACTCAGAACCTCCTGACTATATTTTTTCTTTTTGCTACCACTTTATGCTCCTAGTCAGTGAACGTATTTACTACTTTGTTTCAAATAAGTTAGAATAGAATATTACATAGTAATTTATAACCGATGCAAAGGAGAGTACTAGCACTTTTTGCCAAACGATAATAATCAGAGCCGACTTGGTGAAACTGGAGCCAAGTTTTTAATCAGGTTTTATTAGACTATCAGGGCCTCCTGTGGCTTTATTTTCCTTTTTGTCACCACTTTCTACAAGTTAAAGAATTAGGAGCCTAGACTAGAAAGCATTTAAAAGTAGGAATCCAGGAACTCCTTACACCCTAAATAATGAATAGAAATATACTTTATATCTGTATCTATACATATATATATATATTTTTTCCACCAACATGTATTTGTAAAGGACAGTTTTTCTTATTTGATTATGTAAAAAAAAAAAAATTATCCGAAATTTTGTACCATCCGAACTACTATGGCACCGCTGTTTTAAGGCTGGGAAATTTCACAAACATTCAATCGAAATACCATCAATAACGAACTTTTTTCATGCATTAATGTGTTTTGAATGCCAAAAATGGTATTTTTTATCAAAAAGGTAACACAACCCAAATAGCAGGATATTTTGGTGTCAATAATTGTCGATCTCAAAGTTGTGACAAAATGTCTGCAACGATTGCCGTGTGTCCCTTTAAACTATTTGATTTGTTTACCTTGTTAGTAGAAATGAGCACTTTTTGACACATGTTTTTCATCAACTTGAGTATTTATTTGTAGCAGATGTCATAATATTTCTCAAAGTACTAGGCACAATAACTACAATATTTACGGACATTTAGTTCCCAATTTGTTATCTAGGTCACGCATGTCATGAGTGGCACATCCGGGTAACTACGCTATTGATTACATTCATAAAATATTTATGCGTGTATTATTGCGTATAGTATTTCAGTTCCTTTTTCAAAAAAGACACGTATATAATATATACAATGACACTTATTCACAATCAGTAGTTATATTATTCGGTATATATAACGTTCATGTCAGTCACCTTATGAAATTAAGTTATACTTGAGGCAGTTAAAGGAACTACATTCTCGAAGTGTATTCTCGAAGTGCGTAATGCTCCCCGTCCGAGTTTTGGTGTATTAATGCGCATAATATTTCGATAAACCAACAAAAAAGACTCGTTTATACTGTATACATTTACAATTATTTCATTAATTCACAATCTGTAGTTATATTACTCGGTCTACATAACGTTCATGTCAGTCACCTTATCAAATTAAGTTGTATTTGAGGCAGTTAAAGGGGACTACATTGCCGAAAACGGTAAAGCTTCTCACCCGTTTTAAAAACTCCATATTCAGAAATTGCAGTATATACATACCCGATTCCTAAGAGTCAGCCATGCTGACGCATGGCGACTCAAAAAGCTCGCCGCAGGAGGCAGTCGAGAAAAGATTGTGATAAATCTTATAAGAAGTAAACAATTTTCGCCTCATGAGACAGTCGAGAAATTATCATGGTAAACGTATTGCACGCCTAAATATTTCTTTCCTTTTGTTTGCATTTGGCCACATGGGACAGTCGAGGAAGTAGCATGGCTATGCTGGACAAGCTGAGAAATTCTCGCCATATAAAACAATTTAAAATGACCACTCAACTATTATGACCGCCAGTCGCATAGGTGTGCAATAAAAAACATTACCACAAAGGTGGGTGCAAAATTACTGCACACCACGATACAAAGTCATAAAACGCAAATAAAACAACAAAACAAATAAAGCAAGCCTACATTCATCGTATAATCCACTACTGGTATAGTTAAATGTCTACATAACCGTAATCTTGAATATTTCAAAATAGTATTAACATCAAAATGTGTTATTGCACAACAATGCAGCATTTCTTCAGCGGAAAGTGTTATAAAATGCAGCTTAAAATATCACATGAAACCAAAGGTTATCTACGAATTACTGGCATGTCTTACAATAATAAAAGGTGGTGGCTGGGTGATGGAGGTACGAATGAATATTAAAACGTATCACAGCGTTATTTGTTTATGTTTCAAGTAGAAACTAGCTGGACGGAATGAATGTTTTGCCGCGGACGCTCTGCGGGTCACAGTCTGGAAAGGTGTTAATTAACGCACAAAGGGATTCTGCTATGTGCCCTTCACAAGTACTGCGTGATCGGGATACCAGTACTCCATTATAATTACATACATGTATACAGGAACAAGGAGCTAAAAAATCACGTATGAGGGTCGATCCAAATGCTTTTGTCGTAGATAAAATATCTTTGAATCTTCCGTCTTACTTAACTAGGGTTCAAATTTAACACTTATTTACCTGCTAAATTCAAGGATTTTTTTCCGGATTGCAAGTAGAATATTTTTTTCAAGTAATAAAAAAAACCCACTAGGTCTCGGTCTACATTAATTCACTGAAAATATATGTATCTAGGTGGATACAAGTAAGTATAAGTATACATTATCACATTCTCGCATCTAGTGGAGTGGGAAAACATCATAATTTACATATAAAATGAATCGGAGTTTAAATTATTAATGCAAGCACCTCGATTATAATAGCAAGTAGAAAACATTCGCAAATATTAAATTTGATCCATGTTAACAAAATCCACCATGCATCATTTTTAAATTAAGTTCCAGCGGAAAGTAATATCATTATTATAATTAACGTTATATCCAAATTAATATAATCAATCCTAATATACGCATATATATGCTTGCTTTGGTCTTATACCTACTTGGGACGAAATTAATTTGCGATAATAATAAAAACACAAGCCAGCGTATGTGACAATGTCATGAAAAGAAATATAAAAAGATCGGACAGGGAAAGTTGCATTCAAGGAGGACAGTAAACCACAAAACACAGAAACAAACACGCAAACAGACAAACAAGAAGACAAAAGCAATAATAAATGCAAACGACATCACAAACACAAAAAGGGTTGACAATAGGTCTACCGCCTTGGAACGGTCAGTGGCAAAGTAGGCCACTGGGGGTTTAAACCGGTTCTAGGGTGCACCAAACCTCACACTTACCCTACTGTCATCCCATTAAAACAGGACAGTGTAAATAAAGAAATCCCCGCCATGATCTAATCTCTAACCAACAAGGCAGCATCAATAGGCAATATAAGTAAAACACAAATATGCTCGTGTAAATATAATACAAAAAAACAATAGCCTAGAAAGCCACAATGAAGGTACTCAGTGACTTGGCAGAAGACTGAGCAGTAAGAGAATACACCATTAAGGGCACGACAAGAAAGATCATGCACAAATATCAAACGCCTCCGTCCCAATGGGTTTTAGGTAGGCGTCATCATAGGGTCCACAGCCTGTCCGGTCATGTCATAAATGACTATTATCACTCAACTGTTATGACCGCAAGTGTCCTAGTTGGGCGATAAAAACATTATCGCAAAGGTGGGTGCAAAATCATGTCGTCAAAATGCATATTCTGTATATACGCCTGATAGTTATATATTTAAAAGAGTAGCCTTGTGCTGATCTCATATACATGTGTGATCAGTTTCAATACAGGAAATGATTTTTTGTAACTCGAATATTGAACAAATCTATACACGTAATTATTACTCGGTACGAAGCCTAAACAAGCAGCCTTATGCTGAACTTAACTTCGATAAGCAGTTGCACACCTGTGGTGATAATCACTTTGGCAAACATACCCAGAGCAGCCTTATGCTGAACTCTGAATAGTTACCCCTCACTTATAATCACCATGCGATTTTCAGTAATGGTAAATATACATTTTACTATCATCCTGACCAGTCTGTGACCGGCAAATGTGAGGTAATATTGTAATACATGAACCTGACAAGTTGGAACATCATGATTAGAATTTGAATATAAAGTGTTACTGGATGAACACTGTGCTTAAAACACCTTAAGGGTACTTCCATCCCTTTTAATACTGAATAGTCAAATACAAGTGTGGAGATAACGACAATCTCGATAGCATTAACTGCTTTACTTAATATCAAAATTATTGTAGAACTGATAATGCCAGTGCTAGAGTAGAAAGAATTAACCGACGTCTCGGTATGCATCACCCCAAGGCAAAGGGTGCATCTGTCATCCCACATGACCCCTCCAGTTCAAGGATTACATTACAATACGCCCAAATAATTCCAAAACTTCGTTGGGAAACCTCTGTATATAAATGTCTATATATATATGGAAAAAAAACTAATGCATTACAATAGAACGACTTTTATATCGTGAGGATGAAAGAGCTTATAAGTTATATATCATGGTATGTCTTAAAGATAATGCTTCTGAAATGTATTTGCTAAAAAACTTTGTTAGACGACTGAAGGAGAGCAATAAATTTAAACATGCTTGGCCTTTGTATGTAATATCGTTTGATATATTTAGTTCTGATTGTATTGTAAGAAGGGCATATTGAGATAAAATGGAACTCGTTAGTGTTACATATTGGACAAATCCTTTCATTACTTTCTAGTCTTTCGCGAGAATACCTCCCTGTTTAGATCCTTAAACTATGATATGCATATGCTGCTAATTGTCTAAGTAAAGCATTTCTAAATTGAACTGAATTTAATTTTATAGTCGCACCAACAGCTAAGGTCATATGGCGATTTTCCAGATTCCATTGGTGGAATTTTATTCATTGACGGGCACCTGGGTAAGATCACCGACGTTCCGCAAGACAACTTAATAGCTTACACGCATAAATATTCCTAGTCCCATGATGAATCAAATATATGGGCAAGTGATTTCAGTTCAGAGACTCTAACCACTCGGCCACGGACGTCCCTCAGATTTCTGAGGTTCCTGGTTTCAGTCAATGCTAAGATTAAAAGTAAAGGATTTGAATTAGTAAATTACTCGGAGTTAAACTTAAACAATGTAAAATTACTCGGAGTTAAACCTAAACAATGTAAACATCATCTGTTGGACTGTTTTCCTCAAATGGATCGGAGGCGATTTTGGGAGAGTTGTGGATGCTTCATTATATATAATAAAGAAACAAATATTGCTTCAATATGAAAATAAAAAATAAAATTTCAGACGGATTTAAATACATAGTTTGGGTCGGAACACTTCCTTTGTTGTGTAAGGTATTAATTGTGTGGTATTTATTATAATTATATGTTCACCTGAGCGTGATATGGTTTTAGAGTTTATTAAAGTCTCGTCATAGTACAGTATTATATACAATAAAACATTACATACGATTTTAACTATACCATTTTAAAATAATTATAAGAGACTATATGAAATAAATTTCAATTACAATAATGGCTGAAGCAATAACCAAAAAAAAAATCACGAATGTTTTATTACTATCACAACATAAACATATCATACAATAAAATGTTTCAGCCTATACAAACATTATATATAATATGCTAAAAGCTGAACAGTCATTGTTAATTGCCCGCATGTGAATCATAACCATGGTACACATATTAGTTTAAAACGGCATTGAATGTGTCTCCTTAGACAGGCTATGCATTTTGTAAATAAGCACCTGAGGACAATTTAGTCCACCTTATACATATTGAATAACTAAAGTTATTATGTTGCTATTTTATAATGATAAACAATCCAAGGGATAAATATTCTTATTGTACCACTGTATGAAAAAAATACTAAAAACAAAATTTATTTCATAGGGACGCACAGCAATATTAATTAATGAAGAATGTATTCAGCATTAAGATGTATACCTCGATATTTGACTATTATATATTATAGTTAGTAATACGAATACTTTGTTTTGTTATCCTCGTCAAAAGATCTAGGACGGGTCGAGGGCAACCCACAGTAGACCTTACACATTTGGTTATAGTAATAAGAGTATGAGAGTGGACCTTATCAAATAAGACTGATGACGTGAATAAAGTTATTCATGTGATACATATAACAACATACAATAGCATGACAAGCAATATACACTAATTAAATGTAGTTTGCGTTTCATGCAGTATGGAAAGTCATGTTTTACGACAATGGCACACATAACCTAAATCTAAAGAATGAATTTATTGAAATATGAGATAATATTTGAATTCACAAAATTTTCAGTTGGCACAACGTATGTGCCTAAAAAAAACATTAAAGAAACTAACACGCCAGATAACGGCAAAATTGCACTATAAAACCGTTTATCAAAACTCTAGCCAGGTGTTCATGTCATATAATAATGTATATATGTCGGTTAAAAGTATAGGTTTATATAACGAGTTTAAAGAACCTTTGATTGAATAAGCGTAAAATGGATTATGAGTTTCTAAATTCCACGTTCCAGTTTTCGGGTTTGGCATGGCTGGTTAAACCGGTTATTACTGTGTCTATAGAGTTTGAATTCTCACAGTAGGTAATTTGTTTATATACCTCGTCGTCATTAAGTTTAGAAACGGTGTACATATATTGTAAAATGTGGCTGTTGTTAATTTGTCAATTTGATCATGTTTGGTCTTCTATAAAATAAGAAAAATGGTCCTATAGAAATCACAGCATCCAAACGCAATGGCAGCGTAAATATGCTTTATTTGTTTGTTTGTGTGTTTGTTTGTATGTTTGTTTGTATGGTGTTTTAGGTCATTTTCAACACATGTAAGGTTGCACTTCTCCAGCAGGTTTTCGTTTCGGCGATATAACTTTGAAAATGATCTACGTAGTTTATGATAACGAAGACCTTGCTAAAGAAGTTTACTTGTAATTACTTGATTTCGATCATGGCAAAGTTAAAGCCGTATCTCTTATCATATATTTTAGTAAGTACTTAATCATTTGAAATTTAGAGGTTATTCAAAGCGTGAGCTCTGGTGGATACATATTAGTAGCCATATGAGCAAAGAACGGAATATCAATATTGAGTATGCCATCCAGATACCGATGTGTATTATTAAATGCACCAATAATGTCTCCCTGACTAGCAGATGACAAAATAAACATCAACTAGGTTTTTATACCCGTATAAAAAGATAACGCTTTGCATACCTCAGCGGAAGTAAAGAATACCCTGACATTATTACAAGAAAAAGAAGTGGTAGCTTCTCTAGCAAATGTGGTCTGCATAAGTTGAATCAATTTATCTTTGTTATGTGGTAGGTTTTAAGTACATTTTTCTAAAGTCATTATGTAAAGGGCATTCAAATAAAAAATGAGATTCGTCCTCTAACACATTGCATAATTTGCATGTCCTGATATCTCTCGGTGTTTTATTTGGATTATTTCGCTAATTCGAGCCTATGAGAAGACACACTAAATTTTGTAAGAGCTTTTTAAAATTATCCTTAATAAGTTGCTTTGAGTAGTTAAGATTGTCAAACATAATGTGAGTCTCCGTTCGTCCAACATTTACAGAGTCAGGTGACCTTATTTGATCTTATATGCGATCCTTTTTCTAATTTATATCATTATTTGGATTGCATAATATTTTACACTCTTTTTGCGCTGTTGCAATGGATGATAACTTTTTATTAATGACACTAATCAAACCGTACACAGGCAAATATTACACACGGAACTAATTCTAATTTGTCCCACTTCCTGCTTTTTGCACGGACGATATATAGCCAGTAGAGCGATACAGGCCCTCTTGGACTTCTTGTTTAAAAGTATTTTGAGACAAATTTTAATAAGTTTTGTTATTATTGTAACGCTTTGTTATCAATAAATACTGAAAAGGTGATCCCTTGGAAGCAACAAACACAATATGTTACTTTAAAGCCACAACGACAGGTCTTGATGATCCCAAAGGACCAGTAAATAATAACACTTAGTCTACTGATTTGTAGTCGGAGCAACTATTTACGGCCTCCACAAAGCACTAAACAAACGCTAGTGTGAATGTCAATACATACTGAAAAAGGAATCCCTTGGAAGCAAGAAACACAAACAAGAGAAAAAAGTATCAGACTCGGTTTTATTGAGTCTGTTCATAAGAGGTAATGTAAAGTGCAACACCTTTCACGCATCCTCACTTGATTTTTGCATTTTATGCTAATAATATAAATCTGACAGTACATTTAAAAAGCCATAAGGATGCACTCAGACTGGGTACAAACTTTTTATAGGCGGTACTATGGGAAGCTAAAAAAACTTGTAGCCAAACGGCCATGTATTTATCGAACGAGCAGTACAAGGCGTATCCTAAAAGAAGAGATTTTTAAAACTTATGGCAAAGGACAAACAGATGGAAATTTCAATTTTGATATATCGACACAAGCAACGTGTTTAAAAGGCATGATGCAACTGGATAAAATAATGAATAAAAATAAAAATAAAATAATTCATTGTGTTTATTATCAAGGCAAAATAATCAAACAATTAAAAACGTGTGCACCAAAAAGACGTGAACTTGGAGATACCTACACGCCAATGGGATAAACAATTCGGATTCATATTGCCGCAAGTTGGTTTTAGTACACAATCTGATAGAAAAACATCAACAATTGCTGAAATGTTGTTTAAATGTTGGGACTTTTTAAACAACGAAAACTAATCAAATGGTAAATACGCCTACCAGAATAAGTAAAAACAGTTCTACAACAATCGACCATATTTATACTACAAGATCCGATCTAATATGTGAAATTAAAGTACCTGTTTACAGTATAAGTGATCACTATCCAGTATGCTTTTCACGATCGACACATACTGTTAAGTCAGGGCGAGTCACCCATGAGACAATCAAATACAGATCTTTTAAGAAATTCGATGAACATACATTCTGTAATGATTTAGCAAAATCACCATTCGAAATAGTTGAATATTTTGTTGATCCAAATGAGTCATTAAATGTATTCTATACAATATTAAATACTATTCTAGAAAAGCATTCACCTATTCGAGAAAAGAGAATAAAACATGAAACCCAGCCTGGGTGGTTTACTGATGAGATTAAGAACGCTATTTATCAGAGAGATAAGCTACATAAAGAAAAACAGTTTGAACAATATAAATTATTACGCAATAAAATTTCATCCATGATAAAGAAAAATAAGAAAAACTTTTATAACAACGCTATTAAAGAAAATAAAAGCCCAAACTATATGTGGAAAAACTTAAAAAGCATTTCCAAAACGGGAAAGGAAAACAATGGAGGCATTTCAATACCTGATAGGCTAATCAAAAATGATCATATCATTGAAGGACAATTAAATATTATTAATGCATTAAATGAGCATTTTATAAATATTTTAAACATTGTTAAAAAGACGAGTTTTGTAAAAGGAGATTTCTCTGAATTACGGCAACAACTTGATATTAAATTGAAATATGCTTCATTTAGAATAAAACTCATAACACCTTTTGAAGTTAGAAAGTTGATTGATAAACTTGATAGTAACAAACCAACAGGTATAGACGGTGTTGGTCATAGAATTTTAAAATATTGTGGTGATTACATAACATCCTCCATATCTTCGATCATAAAAAAAAGCATACAAACGGGAGTGTTCCCTGATACTTTAAAGGAGGCTTGTGTGATTCCTATACACAAAAATGGAAATAAAGACGACCCATGTAATTATCGTCCAATTTCAATCTTACCAACAATTTCAAAAATATTTGAGCGTCATATAGCCATTCAAATACTATTCTATTTCAAGACGTATAATGTTATTCACGAGACCCAGTCAGGTTTCAGATAATATCATTCATGTCATACTGCTCTGACACGGTTAATAGAAGCATGGCTAAAAGATATAGACTCAGGTAAATTAATAGGAGCTGTATTTCTTGATCTAAGAAAGGCATTCGATCTTGTAGACCATAGAATATTGATACACAAATTGAAACTTTACCATTTTTCAGACAATACCGTTAAATTATTTGATTCATATCTTTCGAATAGAAAACAATTGATAAAGGTTAAAACTTTAAAATCCGAGATGCTTAAAGTTACTTCAGGTGTTCCTCAGGGATCAATACTAGGTACATTGCTATTTCTATTATACATAAATGACATTGCATTCGCATCTACCTCTGGAAATACAGATATTTATGCAGATGATACTACAGTATACGAATCTGATTATAATATTTTGGATGTACAAAATAGACTTCAAGATCGTTTGAATATTATAAATAAGTGGTGTATTTTGAATAATATGTCATTACATCCAGCGAAAACTAAATGCATGGTCATAGGAACTAATCACAAGCTTAAACATGTGGATATATTGAAATTAACTGTTGATAGTTTATGTATAGAAAATGTCGCAGTTCAAAAGGTCCTGGGAGTTTATGTTGACAAAACTTTGTCTTGGAATGTACAAATAGCCAAAATGTGTTCCAAACTCAATTCTAAAATTGCCTTATTGAAACGTATATCTTACTATTTAACATATGATATGAAAATTATGTTTTATAATGCCTACATTATGTCTAAATTTGATTATTGCTGTACTGTATGGGGTAAAAGCAAAAAAATAGAAGATAAAATACATAAAATTAAAAAAACAGCAGCTAGAATAATATTAAACAAACCTTTTCTAATTATAAGGATATGTTCATTGAACTTTAGTGGCTTTCTTTTCATAACAGATGTCATTATCATACTGGTGTGTTGATATATAAATCAATAAACAACCTAGCTCCTAATTACATATCACAACTTTTGACATTCTCATGTAATAATAGGTATAATCTAAGATCAGCTACGCGAAATGATCTTGTTACACAAAAACCGCTAACTAAATACATGAAAGACACCTTTAGCGACTTTGGTCGACACGTTTGGAACAATATACCGGTCGACATACGTTCTCTTCCTACTATCCAGTCATTTACATATAATTATAAAATGTTTATTGCAAAATGCACATTAACATGAACATGATGAATGATATTATTATTATATATATTTTTTTTTTTTGCTTGGATATATATGTACATTATGTAAGACTTCTTCTCTATTCAAATATAACTGAGTGTTTATCGAAGATTGAATGCTTTTATTGTTAGTGTATTTGTTAAAAGCACTAAATGTTTGTTAATTCATGTACAGAAGGCCTCATTGAAAATATGATGTGTATATCTTGATAGTATGTCATAATGTGTTAACCTTCTTTAAATAAAGAATTTATTATTATTATTATTATTATTAATTGAGGAAGTGTATGTTGAAGTAAATTCACGTATATCACTCTTCAAACATAGTCTATTTTTAAACGTTTACATTGTAAACGTTTATTTTTAGAAGTTTGGATTTCTGCAATGTTTTTTTTGTTTTTTTTATAGATATTTTGGATTTCTGAATTTTTATATTCAGATTTTTGGATTTCTGCGAAGGTTACCTTTTTTTTTCTCGATATTTTGAATTTCTGCAATGATATTTATTTTTTTTGTGTGTTTTTATGATTTATGTTTAAACGTTTATAATGTAAACGTTTATTTTAAGATTGTTAGGTTTTTTAAACGTTTATTTTTTATTTTTGGCTTTTTATATTCTATTTTCAAAAGTTTATAATGGAAACTTTTATTTTAAGATTGTTGCACTAGACAGCTGATGTATATTTGATAATAATAATGTAAATAAAATGCTTTATTATGTATAATACGTGTTTTGTGTTTTTGTTAATAAGTATGTTTAAGATTAAAAATAATTATTGTATAGTATTATTAATAATGGAACAAGAAAGTATAGAAAAGATTTGCAAAAATCTTGAAGATTAAAAAAAAACAGAAATATTTATTATTGATGAAATTCAACATACAAATCCTATACCATACAAAATAAAAGATTAAAACAATCAAAAGATTGACGGGAACTTTTACGAATTAGAAATGATAAAAGAAGTATTTAGAATTGAAAAAGTTATACGACGTGATTATAAAAGAAACAAGCTTTGGTTAAGTGGAAGGGTTAAAATGATGATTTTAATAGTTCGGTTGCATTTAAAGATATTCAAAATATTAAATAAGGGTTTAAAACATAAATATTATATAGTATTATTATATATAATGGAATAAAAATATATAGAAAAGTAGAATATGAGATAGTTCGTGACCAAAGAAAGCCAGGTCAATAAGCGAACAAGATTGCTGGCTGAAATAGATAAGTATCAACGAGAGCCTGATAAAAACAGGTAAGAGATTCTTGAACAGACTCCGTCTGACTTTGCTTGATGATTTCAAAATGTTTTAGTTATTAGTTATTTATAAAGACGAGACGGGGATTAAAATAATTCAGCCTATAGTATAGACAAAATATTATTTGTGTTGAGTTGATAAACCGGATTGGTAAGTAGTATAGTATAGACAATAGTGGTATCGGCGTTTTTCCTGAGCGTGGTAATCAAATCATATAGTTGTAGGGGCGTCTGGTAGCAAGTATACCATAACCAATTTTCGTTTGCATCTTTGCATTAAGGACAGTTGGAGACAAATGTTTATCCGTTGCGAGGGGAAAACTGCGCTGGTACCGCCATTATATATATTTCTCTTGCTGCAGTGTACAATCTTAATTGATTTGAATGTGAAATTAAAGAGACGAATGTATTATGAACGGTTTTGATCGCTTTCATTTGCGGTGGGTAAATGTACTCAGTATATTAAAAAAATGCAACAGTTTTGATTTTCGATTTTATTTAGTCCACTGTTTTTTTGTTTTTGTTCAAATGAAGATTGTGTTTTATGTTAGGATACAAGTCTATTTGTCCATAAGGTTAACATATGGCGATAAACAGTTGCAGAAGATTTGCTTTGCTTTTTTCAGTTAAAACTAATTGTTTTCTAGCTCTTTAACATCTCTAGAAATTAAAACAAAAACAAGTGTTGCGTTTTCAAATGTACTAAGTGTATAATGGTTATACAATTTCATTTAGTACGCGTTAAAAGTGCACAATTTGAATAATATGTTATTTTTCAAATTGCTTCCTGCAGTATAAAATCTTAAAGAAATTAACCCGCCAGATAAGTGCAAAATTACACTGTAAAATCGTTCATCAAAACTCTATCCAAGTGTTCAGCTCATATAATAATGTACATGTGTCGATTAAAAGTATAGGCTTATTCTTATAATTAATTATGAGTTGGTAACTCTTGTAAAGAATACCCTGACATCGTTTTATGGATTATCATATTTTGTCCAAAACGCCTCAAATTTTAATAGTAACTTTTAAAAGAAATTGTTTCATTGAGCGCTTTCATTGCCCGTGAGTGTATTATGAACAGCTTAACTATTTTGATATCGTTTTTCCTTTGCGGTGGGTATATACTTTTCAACAGTCGTATATCTTATATACCTGCTCCCGCTAACGCGTATGATGAACGCGTATGTAGCCATAACAACCGACCACATGAGTCATGACTTTTTCAATTTCTAACTAAACGGAAGTATTGAATGAATGAATGAATGAATGAATGAATGAATGAATGAATGAATGAATGAATGAATGAATGCATGAATGAATGAATGAATGAATGAATGAATGAATGCATGAATGAATGAATGAATGAATGAATGAATGAATGAATGAATGAATGAATGAATGAATGAATGAATGAATGAATGAATGAATGAATGAATGAATGAATGAATGAAGATGAAGAAATTAAGTAGTAATAAAAAATTAATGTAAACATATAAAGATATAACTATTAAAAAATAAGGAATGATATGGTAGTAATATAAACTATATATGTAAATCAACAAATGCCCGTCAACGGGTATATAAACAAGTATTTATATATAAGAACACATTATAATGATTTATATAGTCTGATATTTTTCAGGAAATCTAAAACAATACTAAAATCTATAATATCAAATAACTCTTTCATAGTATTAACATTGTAGTACCTTTGATGCATAGGATCAAAGTTTACACATTCCAACAATATGTGTTTGACCGTTAACGGTGCAAAGCAGGGTATACATTCTGGTAATTGCTCATCTTGTAATAAATATGAATGAGTATAACGTGTATGCCCTATCCTGCACCGGGCTAGGACAACTTCTTGTCGACGAATGGGTCTACTAGAAGAACGCCATTTTCGAAGTAACGGTTTAATTGAATGGAGTTTATTGTTAACTGACAAATCCCAAGCGGCTTGCGAAGAGTTACAAATAATTGTGTTAATATAACCTTTAAAATCAGTATAAGGTAATTTAGCATTAGATATATGTAAACCTTATGCTGCTTTAGCAGCACTATCAGCTCTATCATTACCACGTATTCCTACATGGCTTGAAAGCCAGCAGAAAATAATAACATTATCAACTATAAGAGAATTGTACTTTTCTAAAAGTTGAAGCACAACTGGTTTATCATGTTTCATATTAGCCAGTGCTTGAAGAGATGAAAAGGAATCAGAACATATTACAAAATGGTCATCATCAGGTTCCTGAATATAATGTTAGGCAAGTTCAATTGATTATGTATAGGATCGAGCATCTGCAAGTATGACTTGCGAGTCGGTCCATATACTATTGAGCCGTAGTACAGCTTGGATCTGATAAGAGATCTATAAAGTTGTAAAAGTACTTTACGATCTGCTCCCTAATTAGTGTTTGTAACAACTTTAAGTAAATTAAGAGCTTTAAGGCACTTGGCTTTCAAGTATTTAAGATGTGGTATAAACGTTAATTTACGGTCGAAAATAAGACCAACGAATTTTGTCTCATACACTACTGGTATTGGTGACCCATCCAGTGTTAGATGAGGGTCTTTATGATGTTTACATAGTTGACAAAAGTGCATACAATTAGTTTTAGATTTAGAAAATTTCAAACCATTTTCATCCGACCAGGTCTGAAGTTGATTTAGACATTGTTGAAGTTTCTCAATAGTGTTCATGTGTTTTGGACGATAACATATAAAAAAGTCGTCAACATATAGAGAGCAATACACACCAGGATTGATGCATTTAACTATACTGTTAATTTTTATATTAAAAAGGTGACAGAGAGTATGCTGCCCTGTGGCACACCCATCTCCTGTTCATGAATGTCAGAGAGGGTTGAACCCATTCGGACACGAAACTGTCTATCCTCTAAGAAATGCTCTATATATTTTTTTTTAATTTCGATCACCAAATTTATGGTAATCCATTTATTCACCCCGTAATAGGTCTGTGAGGGTCGGGGTGGGCCACCCCTCAACAAACCGTACAGATATAGATCTAATATGCATAATATGTATTATATTTAAACAGTTTTCAAAATATTTAGAAGAACAAAAATGCATATTTTGATTAGAAACTATATAAATGGGGAGTTTTTTTATATTTCTTTACAATATTCAAAAGAAGATTTAAAATACAATTTTGATGAAAGGTGCTTTCTGTAATCTGAGGGTCTTTCAAAAGAATTTTATTTGCAAATACACCAGATTGCTGTGTGTCCCTTTAGACCTTGACATTTACAAAATTGTCAAAATATTTATTTTGTTACTTTAACGTAGATAAATACAATGCTAACATAATCAACTATGAGTGTTTCAGTTTTTATACAAGATCCACATACCATCTCTTCTGAGTTTTTCTACAGTTGACTGTGTGAAACAAAAATGGTGTTATCCACATTTGAATATATAAAGAAAAGACAAGATATTTTTTATGGAGGTGTGACTCTTCCATATTCAGTGCGAACAGCGGGGAACATAATTTAACAGATATTACACATTTCTTGGGATTTTCCTTTTGTCAAAAAAAGACAAAACAAAAATAAACAAGAAGAAGGAACAATATAGATGGAACAAGATAGTGTTGCACAGTGTCAGTCTTAAAATTTAAAACAAAACTAATTATTAAGTAGGGATTTATAAGTCGAACAAGGTTTTTAGAATTTACCAAATGTAAAACTTTTAATTGCGTTTATTTTTTCAGTTTGATATATGTATTTAATTTGTGGTTTGAAATTTCCGAACAATGGTAATCTTCCATCTTACTTACATTTATATATGAAGTATTTTGCATGTAAAATTAGTTTATTTAGAACATTGTCATATTCACTAGACCCAAGAATTATATCTTTTGTAGTCCATTCCGGTTGGATTATTATATAATAATATATCATTGCAAGTAATCTTAAAAATATTCCAAAATGTTTTGGTATAAATAAATGTGTAATGGTTTTTGGAGACTCTGTTCAAAAGCTACAGGAGTTATCCTTTTTTATCTTCTTTTTTGTCAAAAGGATGTTTGTAGCAGTAAAACCATTGTAATCGAGTATCTTTTGTACATTTGAAAGGTATTTTGAATAAGTCATTCCAATCTCTGTCTATATTTGTACCATATTGTCCCCATTTGGCTATAGATGTTGTACATTTGATTTAATAAGTATATCATAAATGGGACGACAGCTTTCGGTGCGCTTGTTATTAGGGACACTATTGATGGACAAAATGGATTTTCTAACTTGATAGCAAGATGAGCAAAATTTTGTTTCTGAAGGTAGCCCCGTATTGCTGCAGTCATACCTTCATATTCTACAAAATATGAATGTACAGCAAACCTTTCGAGAACTTTTCGAGAACTTTTCGAGAAATAGGGTAAAAGAGAGAAGATTACCATTGTTATCCATTATATCATTAATAAATAAAATACCTTTATCATACCATCTTTTATAAAAAAAACACTTGATCTTCCAGTCTTAATGTTATTATTTTCCATAATGGTTTTGTAAAGAACTCTTTCCACGACAATAGGTTTTTAACATCTAATAGGATGTTAAGACTTGTGTAAACCTTCCAGAAGGGATTGCATATTTTTTACATAGTCGTTACCGAAAAATAGCATATTGGTGGTGAACGGGTACATATGTTTATAGATTTCCATTCATTTTTTATTCCCAATCATAAGTCTTCTAATCCACCTTAATTTCAGAGACTATTTGAACTGTTTAATATTGATCATTCTAAGTCCACCACAATCATAATCTTGAGTTACAACAGATCTCTTTATTTTGTCTGGGTGATAATTCCAGGGGAAATTAAAACTCATATTTTGCAACAGTGTGACCTGGTCTTTAGGTGGTTGATTGAATTGGATTTTATAGTCGCACCAACAGCTAAGGTCTTATGACGACTTTCCAGCTTCCACTGTTGGAGCAAAGACCCCAGTGCCCCTCCGGGCAATTTTCGTGTACGGGCGGGCACCTGGGTAGAACCACCGATGTTCCGCAAGCCATCTGGATAGATTCCTCACATAAAGATTCCTAGGCCCCTGAGGGATCGAACCTACAGCGGTGAGGGGCATGTGATTGCAAGTCAGAGACTCTAACCACTCAGCCACGGACGCCCCTGGTCTTCAGGTGGATTAGGTAATGATGAAATTAAGTGATTTAACTTTGGTAACCCTAAGCTTTTTATAACAGTGATTTTTCCAAAGGGTGTGAGTATTCTTTTTGACCAGGACAGTAATAATGGTTTAATTTCGTTTATTTTTCTGTCATAATTTAATGCAACCACACTCCTTAAATGTGTTGACATAGTAATTTCTAAGATCACAAATTCCCCCTGATCCCAATTACCCTTTTGGAACCTTTATTTTTCCCAAACCATATAACTCTGGTTTTATCAACATTAACATTAAGACCTGACATATCTCCATAGAATTTTAAAACCATTAGAGCATGTCTAAGTGATTTTTCGGTGCCGTCGAATATAAGGGAGGTATCGTCGGCATATTGAGAAATTACATATTCAGTACCTCCTACTTTAACTCCTTTAATATCTTTATTTGTCCTGACCAGTACAGCCAATATTTCGACACACAGAATAAAAACTGGGTAGAGTGTATCTTCCTGTTGGCAGCCTCGGTGAATAACAAAACACTCCGATAGATGGCCATTAACTAAAATGCAAGATTTAATGTTTGTGTAAAATACTTTTATCCATTTTTTTATATCTTGTCCAAACTGAAAATAGGTTAAAACCTCATCAATAAAAGACCAGGAGAGGGTATCAAAAGCGTTTTCAAAGTCTGCAATAAGTAATAATCCTGGTATATCATTGGTATCAGTGTAATAGAACAAATCATAAGTGGAGCGTGTATTTTCACCTATATATCTCCCCGCCAAAAAGCCAGTCTGATCATCATTGATAAGCAAAGGTAATACTTGTTTTAAACGCTGTGCAATGCATGCTGATGATAATTTATAAGAACAGTTTAATAAAGATATTGGTCTCCAGTGTTTTAAATAATGTCTATCTTTGTTTGTCTTCGGTATACATGTTATACTAGCGAGGATTGTGCGCATATAAAATCGATTCAAGCTAACCAGTAGGCCTTATTGCCCACTGACCGTTCCAAGTCGGTAACCGTGTCTTCACCACCCTTTCTGTTGTTTTTTGTCTCTTTCATTGTATTATCAAGTCCTTGTTTGCAGTACAGTGTGGACCTACGATGCCATTGCGTTCGGACACTGTGGTTTCTATAGGACCCTATATCTCATTTTTATAATGCCTTCCTTTTGAGTGACTGATAATTCACCTTTAATAAACCATGGTTAATAGATCTCAAGAGGAAAATTCCTATATCTATCCAGAAAAAATTATAGAAGTCCATGGTGTAACCACTCGATCGATTTTTTGCCTTTTTTAAACAAAATAATAGTTCATGTAATTATATTGGGCCTTCTAAATTTTGTTGTTGCTCTCTAGTTAGTTTGGGTATGGGAAAATCTCTAAACAATTCATTTAAGTTATATTTTTTACTGGTTTGTGTGAATACAAGGAGTGATAAAAGTTTCTAGTTTCTTTTAAAATAAAATCTTGATTTTTTTTTAAATATTTCCGTCATTTGAAATGAGGGAAGGTATACATTGACTTATAAAATTCCTGTTTTCTAAATTACAAAAATATTTATTTACTTTCTCCCCTTCATCTAACCATTCGGCTTTTGACCTTATCTTAAGTCCATCCAGTTTGTGTTTTGTCTCAATTCAAACAAACGTTTTCGTTTGTTTTCTAAGCTTATTAAATCAATATCTAATTGTTTTTCTCTACTTCTCGTAATATTTTTACTTCAGTTTTATCTTCTTGTTTTTTAAGAAATGACGAGTAGGATATTGATTTTCCTCTAATCTCCATTAATACTCTTTCAAGAAAGAGTTGGTCTTCAATGTCCAATATTAAATCTTGACAAGGAATGTCTTTAATTTGTAAATTTAAATTTTGATTCTGTGCTGCATATTGATTTTTTGTATTTTCGATCACTTTTTTAATTTCATCTACTTAAGTAGTTTCTTTAAAGAGCGAGTAGTTAAAATTCCAGTAAGATCTCCCCCTTTATAAACTTTTCAAATACAAATGATATAGTTATTATTGAAATATCCTGCTAGAACAGTTTCATTTCCATATCCATCGATATCTTGTTTAATGTCCATATAGAAATCTGGTGTATCTTTATTTGGACCATAAATAGTAAAGTCATCCTTTTTCCATTAATTGTAACATCTAAAATAAGCCTGTTACCATCAATATCCCCTTCTTGTTTATGTAATTTGTATTCAAAACTGTTATTAAATAAAATTGCAACCCCTCTAGATTGACTATTAAAATTATTAAAGAAACATTCATATCCCCATTCTGCACGTATATAATTTTCATCTATATTTACAAAATGTGTGTCCTGTAAGAAATATACTAAGAAGGACTTTTCTTTTAAAAAATGGAAGACATCTTTACGTTTGTTTCTATCACCGAGTCCGTGGACATTCATGGACATAAATGTTACCTTTTCAGACATAATTTAAGAAGACTGTTCTTTTGCCCATTGCTTGCTGTCTGGTCAGACTCACAAAATATTCTGTGCAACACATTGATAGAAAAAATAAAACACATAATCGATCTGAAACATATTAAACTGTGTTCCCTATGTCCCGGTCCCACTGAAGTATCAGAAAAAGCAATAAAATACATGCAAAAAGGAAAAATGATAAAGATCTATATACAATGAAAAATGGGAGTTATCCATCAAACATCAGAAATCATCTTTTTTAATTTAAATACTTAAATCTATAATCTGTACAAGTAAAAGAACAAATGGACAATATACAGATTCTTAAATTTCTCATTCTGGAAAAAATGAAATTAAACTGATGCAGTTAGTTTTAAGTACCTTTATCGTGTAATTATCAAAAAGATTGCTAGTATGTCAGCACTCAATCACTAGGTGACTCATGTGTTTAGCAAAGTTGCATTAATGCGACATGAGACTCAATACATAGTAATACATATATATTTATGGTAAAACAATCAAAATATTACTGTTTACGTTTTAGGTATTATTATGACATGAAACTGATGCCCTACATTTTGAATAGCAAACCACTCCTAATAGAAATTGTTATAACCACTTTTGGCACAAAGTCGAACAACTTACTTCATCTTAATATACAACAGTGTACTATCCACCAAGATATCTTTTCAATTTAATTCATACAATACTACATGCCTGTAAAAACTTTATACACCATCATGATTGACCATACAATATATCGCAAACTTTTTTTTTTAAAATGAGTAACCTATATACACAGCACGCATCCGACCAGTATTTTATTTGTTTGCATGCGTTCACACACACATACAAACACAAATATTAACATATCCACATTTTGACATATTGGTACCACTCAAGCTGGCAAATTCTAATATGCATTTTCGGAAAGGTCAATGTCTGACGCTTCTTTTAAGCCAGGATAGTATTTTAAGTTCGGTAGCTTAAGTGTGTAAAACTATTGTTTTATAAAGGGAGGTAATTTTTAAGAAAATGTTCGAAATTGATATAAAAATGGATGTATTGCATGGATTAACTCCACGATTTTTTGTGTGTGTATTTGATTGCATTCAAAATGGTTACGTAGGTCATGTAAACATATAACAGTTCAATAGTTCAACCCTTAAAAACGTATAAAAACATATGGAAGCAAACATTTAACCATTTTAATCATTAAACGCACATTCTATCAAAGGAAGGTAAATATAACCAAACAAAGTAGAATGTATTTATCCTTTTTAAGCAAATTAAATGCTAATATAGTTTTTCACATTCTATATATACGAAAGAATACGGAATAATATAAACGTGTGACTTCTCTGTAATAAAGGTGTTGCTATAAAGGGAGATAATAAAGTACATTTTAAGTTTTTAATTAAAAATATTGAGCTAACATTAAAAAATGATTCACAGAAATGTTACAATTCAAAATTCCATTTTATTTGTATTTGTGTCACCTCCGTAGCATGGCAGACAGGTAGGGATCGCTTAGTCCTTAGTCTGTGTTCATTCGTCGTCTTCGTCCATCTGTCCGTCACGTTTTAACCTGCAACCTTAACTTGGTCATAACTTAAAAAGTATTTAACCTATGTTCATGAAACTTCATGACTTCATGAACATCTTCATCTCACCCAAGGAAAGTCGTTACACATGTCTAATAACGTTGTATTTCATGTCGGCAAAGTTATGCCCCTTTCCATTAAACCTTTACCTGCAACCTAACCTAGCTCATAACGTTAAATAAGCACATGGTAGCCTTTATTGTTGACACTGCTCATGCCTAAAGTATACATTTGGTTGAAAATTTCACTTGACCATACCCCATCTATTTTGGGGGTTGTTTTTCTATAAAGATGACAGATCAATAGTCCTTAAATATACAGCAGCTTACGGGTGTTACACGTGATGCAAGTTACACAGGGTAGATACAAAGGCAAGGTTGCAAAGAAGTTTGAAAGACTAGCACAGCAGTCTTTGCTTCGATTCTTGAGAGTAGGAAATCGTTCTTAAGCGAAAACAAGTGATTTACAAAGTAGTTATCTGACTGCTGACAGAAAAGTAAAAGCTAGATACCGCTAAGGCAATAGGACAGAGCATCCTGAAAGACATATTTTGAAAAATGGGCACACAGTCTATAGTAAAAACTGATGGTGAGATTTTCCAATCTAATCCACAACGCAGTAGGATGGGCATACTTTAAGCCGTTGTAATGACAACAAGCTGTTGTAATGAGACCCTGGAATAATTATCAACTGGATATCAGTTAATATCAAGCAAGGCTTTACGCAAGCATAAAACAGTTGCCGTTAAGTAAATAAACATGACTGTGGACCTGTCAACTGATAGGAATGCAAACAATTGTTTGTATAATTAATGAAAGTCTGAGAATTATCAAGCTGAAATAAGTGTTGCTGTTTTTATCAAAAGCAATAACTACTCAATAGTCAATAGTGTTCACTGTGAAACTTGGCCTAGGTCTTATTGATATAATCCTTAATGATATTTAAAACAATTAATAACACATACTTGTTAACGTTTCGGCTTGACAACCTTCATCATAATTTAATTTTCTGATATAATCATTCAAATGCAAAATGATAAAACCAATCAAAACTCATGTGAAGTGACAGTGTGGACAATCTGATTTGCTTCTTTTTCGCTTATTTTTGGCATTATAAATAAAAACCAATATAACGCTTAACTTCATTGATTCAATACATTTCATGGATCGTCATCCATCCATGAAAATACTTAAAAAGAGTTGCACTTAATCCATTCCAATACTTGCGATTTCATTCAGTTGCACATACGATTTCATTTTGCTCCGTAAACATCCCGGAAACATTGCTGCATTCTACACTGAGTAGATCTACGAAAATGTCCAATCCACAGGCGAAACGGTAACCTCTGAAAGTTCCAAAATATTTGTTGATACTATTCAAGTTGTTTAGACGAATTCTCTAGGAATTCAAGTTGTAAAGCATGCTTATCGCCACTTACATGAGTCACAGTCTGTTAACCATAGACAGATACAAAACCAATATAAGCTGAATAATCCAGTGACTCATTACAACGGCTTGTTGTATGTCCATCCTAAATCGTTGTGGATTCAATTGGTCAGCTCTTGGTGAGCAGTATTCCCCTTACATATGCAGCAGCAACAGTACAACATTTGTATGCATACCACCATGTGCAACAAGGACCTCGGAAAGTCTTGCATACCTTTAGAAAAGGGATGGTTCACCTTGGACTTTGTTATAAGGCCTGATATAACAGATGACCCATTTGTTCCTTTACAATTTCGGAATGTTATCAAAGTATCTTGCGAAACTTACTCTACACTGTACTTGCTGAAAGCATAGACTTCCCTGTATTGTAACATGGTGTGAATGCAGGGGAGTTAGTTGTAGCATGTATACCAGATTCAGAATGTTAACATGCGTCAACATTCGGCAGATGAAAACGCAGTATTCTGTTAAAGATGTTAATATCACGATTGTCTCTTACAATAGCGTTGAGAAATATATTATTTTCCAGGCTGAGTTTTCTTTAAAACTACGTTTACTTCTGAATTTCATTTTTCTCAACCCAAAACCGAAATATCACTTCTCTTGGTTCTGTTAATTGGCATATACTTTTTTGCAATAGTTTAATAAAAGAACTAATACAAGGGCATTTACGTATATAAGTTGTGAGTTTGGGTTTAATCGAAATCGTTTTAAGATATCTTCAACCTATGCATTACAAAACATGATTTTCATGCAAATTTTTTTTTAACCTACTTTTTTTTTGTGTGTTCGCCCATTTTTTTCCCATATACACGAACATTATAAGAAAAGGTTAAAAAAACTTAAACTCCCTTTCATTTCAAAAGAAATTATTAATAAATAATAAAAAATTTCGTAAATTTTATTTGCAGCTTTCAAGTTACTTCGGAAATTTTTGTCTGTACCTTTATACATATTTATTTACATTTTTGAAAACTACTTTGTATTGTTATCCAAAAATACTTTATTTCATGCCTGTCCAAAAATGTCAAGATGTATAAAATGTGTATAAAATGTGTTGATTCCAAACATTTTTCTCATGTAGATTAATATAATTGAATGTTTAAAGAACATTCAACTCCCTTATATTGCAATAAAATAATACCAAAAAGTTGAGTAGCCCATTATCTACTAGCTGCAACCATGTTTGCCAACAAAAATAATGTTAAAGGCAGAACACCTCGTGTCTTCCTTTTTTTAAGGCAGGTGGCATCTAAAAATACACATAAATGATTGAAAGCTTTGCTGCACACTTTGATAGATATATATATTATTATATGCTGCTTTACTTATATTTTTAAATTGTACTCCAATCTTGCGAGTTTTAAGGATTAAGGAATATTGATAAAATAATCGTGCAAAAGCAGGGCTATATGCAGTAAGTTACATCTCAGAGTCATATATACATGTTTTGTAAATACACATCGTTTAGAAACACTACTTTTCGCACATAAATAATTGTATCAACCATCTGTATACTATCCTCCAAGATATCTGTTTCTTTTTTCAGTACTGTTTCTCTGAAAAATATAGATGCCAGAAATAGAAATTGCTTAGAAGATAATAGATATCATTACTGAATTATGCTATTTTTTTAATAAAAAGAGATCACCATGTTTACATGAAACGCATATGCACAGTGTCACTCATAAAGCCATGTTATACACAACTAACGTTATCTATAATGATACTGCATAAGATCATTTTAAAGCGAACAATATTTGAACAAATTTATACGAAATTATACTATCAAATGTCTGACAAAAATTACAAAAGGGCATCAATATGTCAGCAAAATACACAGCATGTTTTGAAAGGAATGTGTGATCAAGGTTATCTATTGGACGCTTTTGTTTCCAGCTAAGGCGACAATAATAACGGTGTCAGACCAGTCAGGTAGTACTTCCGGGTCGTAGGGTGCTGAAATAGTTCCTTGAAAGAATCCAAAGTTTCTAGTTTGCATGTGTTTTTCCCAAGATTAGTGTCTATTTCATTGTTAAATCTAACCTGGGGTTAAAGTAGTATGTCTGTTGTCATGAATAGTATTTTACTGTGTTTGTCATGTTTATTTCTTTGGAGAGTATGAGCACAGAGGTTAGGTAGAGATGTGATTTTGACAAATGTTTATTTCAAAATACTCATAGTGTGAATGAATGACGCAAAATGTTGAAAAACTGAATCGGTGTTCCAGATATGGGACCGTTTTCTAGCCAAATGTGTTTAATACACAGAATAAAAGTGTATTTAAGCGAACGAATGTTGTGGAACTTGTGACTGATCTCCAAATATAGCCTAAATTGCATTGTGTTCAATGGGCTGATTTTCACCGGTCTGACACCTTACCAGATGATTGCGTTCAAATGATAGAGACTTCAATTCAATTTAAACAAACGTTATTAATTAACGGAAACATAAGCAAATTACCAAAATGGATACATTAATTGATGATAACAAAGATAAAAGCACCCGCAAACATGAAATGACTGCGGAAATTAGTCCGTATTCGGGAATTAACCGAATCTTTATACAAGTGGCTTGGTTAAGTCTGTTTTAGGTTATTACAGTTTTTTGTCATTGTTCAGAAGGGCGATAATCTTGTCATCATCAGATCACACGGACTTCACGTTGCTGTTTCCTGAGGGTTTTTCTAACAGTTTTGCGTTTTTGGTTGTCAAATCTTCACAGATACAATTCCCGATCTTTCCCGATCCTTTCAGCTTTCTTCTCTCTCTCACAAATTCGTATTTATGCATCCTTGAGAGGAACTTAAAGCTGATGGGCCTTTTTTCCCGATTTTTAGATTAAGTTTATTGTTTATCACTTTTATCACTTTGGATGATGTCTCTACAGCGGACTGGTTTCAGTCACGATCGTCTATCCCGTATATGCGGACACTGTTCTTGCGTGTGTATTGTTCTAGGTCACTCATGAGTGACAACTTGTTTTCTATAAAATTCTCTATAAAAATTGGTAATCGGCCTCTAAGACCAAGATCATAAAGACCATTCATGATACCGTACTTCCATGCAGTATCATAAGCTTTCTCCAAGTCAAAAAGTACAGCGACTAGATGTTCTTTCTTTACGAAAGCTTCCCTAATAAATGATTCAAATCGAATGAGATTGTCTGTTGTGCCTCATTGGATTCTCGAAGTTCTTTGAGAGTGAATAGTTGTATTTCTCTAAATTTTCGACTTGAAATTCAGCTTCTTCTGTTCTTTTATTTTTTTATTTTTAAGAAAATTTGGTTGACAATTTTCAGAAGTAGAGTTTTTAGAAAAAGTTTCTGCCAGATGTAATATTCTCATTATCAGTTTTAAGATGATTTACACAACTAGAATTGCCTTTACCGTTTATTTTCCGGACCAATGACCCACGTCTTCTTAAGAGATGAGCGAGAGTTCAGCCTAGAGACATAAGATATCCAGGATTTTCTCTTGCTATCCTTAATAGTACGACGGGCTTGCGCACGAAAACTCTAAAAGTATCTAAATTATGTTGAGGTGGCCGCAAGTAAAAAGCATTCAAAACAGCTTTACGATCGCTGACTGCCTTTTTGCAGCCATCATCGTACCATCGTTTATGTGGGCGTTTTGGATTTGCCGAGGTTTTTGGAATAGTTCGATCAGCTATATCATGAAGGGTTTTGGTAAAAAGAGCAGTTGCGTCTTCGACATCCTCGAAAACGGAAGGCTTTAATTGTTCCTCACAAAGAGATTGAAACGTATCCCAATCAGCTTTGCGAAGTTTCCATCGTTGTGTTTTTTCGAGAAGTCGAGGGCCAATATTTTCAAGAAATAAGGTGAGGTGGTCACTTCCACATATATCGTCACCAGCACTGCACGAAAACTCCATCAAAAGCTTTGGATCGCATATTGTTAAATCAATGGAAGAATGAAAGCCTTCAGCTGGATGTAAATAAGTATGTGATTTGTTATCATGAAAAAGACACACATTATTTTTGGCTAAGAAATCCTCAACTTTCTTGCCTTTATCGTTTATATCCTTACAACTCAAATGTAGTTGTGTCCATTAAAATCACTCAAGAGTATAAAAGTTGATGGTAATTGTTCAACTAGGTGATTTAGATCTGTAAGGTCTAGTGAAGAACTGGGCGGTAAATATAAGGAGCATATTGTTATAACTCTGTGCATTGTAACACTGACCGCAACAGCTTGCACACCAGTTTTCAACGCAACAGTTCTGTGAGGAATGTTTCGATTCACAAGAATCGAAACTCCTCCAGAAGCTTTATCACCTGTATCACACATATAGTTATACAATGAATAGTTTTTAAAATATATATTATCACTAGTCTTCAAGAAAGTTTCTTGTAGACAAAATTCAACAGGGTTGTGTTTATTTAAAAGAAATCAAAATTTCATCATAATTAGGTTTTAAACCTCGGCAGTTCCATTGAATGACCTTATTTGATTTTGATGTCATAAAGCGGATGTATATTATTACGGCCTTTGGGGTTGGCAGACCTTGGAAACTTTGGAGACTTTGGGAGTTCCAGACGTGCTGGATCATCAACCTCCATCTCAAAGTCTCCAAATATATTGTGCAGTACAGTCAGATCATCAGATCCTTTTGACTGCTTCCCTAAGAGTTTACTTTTTTCTTGCTGTCAAGTCCGTGGCAGCAGTTCTGCTTGGTGGCTAACTCTTGGAGGAGTTCGTCGGATTTGGTGGACTCTTGCTTGCACCAGAGTCCGTCGATTTCGAAATAGATGAAGTAGATGCATTAGGTGTAGGAGTTGTTGAGAATATAGTTGAAGGAGTTTTAGGCTTGGAAGCCACAAGAGGTTTGGGAACTAAAGGGGGCTTATTTAAGAGGACCACAGTTTGAAAGGCTGAAGATGTTTTAGAGGATTTCTGAACAGACAGTGGAATAGTAGTAAATTTGTCGGAGTCTATTGGCCAGGTTACCACGGTCTGCACGGCGATAGACCTGGTAGCTGGTTCCTCAACCATAGATGGAGTGGGCGGTTTAAGACTCTCAATAAGCTTTCTAGCTTCAGGAAAAGAAATGTTCTTTTCAATCTTAACTTTCTGTATTTCCCTCTCGTGCTTCCACTTCGGACAATCCTTAGAGAAATCTCCGTGGGTCCCCTTGCAGTTAACGCAAAAGGCGAAATTTGTGTAATTGGCAAAGTCGCTATGACCCTGCTGGCCGCAAAGGGCACAGACAGGAGAAGCTCGCTTGCATCTTTCTCTATGGTGACCAAAGAGTTGACAGTTAAAACATCGAAGGGGGTTTGGAATAAAGGGGTCACCTGGTAAAATGATATATCCAGTCTTGATGGTCTTTTGAAGATTTGATATACTAAAAGTAAGCAAAAAAGTATTCGTAGTAGTGAGTTTGCCCCTCCGCCTCGTACTGATGCGCGTTACCTCAGTCACACCTTGAGATTTAAGATTATGAGTCATTTCTTCAAGAGTGTGAAGCGTGCTACACCCTTTAAATAATTGAGAGAAATACCTCAACACGGATGTTTACGAAAGTTTGAATTTTAAGGAGATTGTCAGAGTGTGATTTTTTGGCACACTCAACAAGAAGTTTTCCATTATTGAGTATTTTGACACTCCTTGGCTCACCGGCGATGCCAAGTAAAGCCTTGGAGATGGCTAAAGGAGAGAGTCTAGTGATAGCTTTGTCATCATCTAAAGCGATAATATTCATAAAACGAGGCCAATTTAAATGAGAAATATCCTCATCAGATTCAGATTCGGACTCTTCTCGAGATCGTTTAGGAGTATGAAAAGTTTTGTGTGCGTGTTTCGGTGACATAATGGGGAATTGATATTCATTCTCCACGCTTCTCACCAACCTCGGAGCCAAACAAGGGGACATTTGCTGTGGATATCCGACAGACAAATGCCAAGAATACGTGAAGAGTATACTCATATAAAATTAAAGCATCAGACCCCACATACCACCTAGCGGACATAACCCCTAAACTACTAGGTCGAAGAGCCGCACTTATGTTCCGCTTAAAAGTGGCATGAATATAGTCATATAGCGTTCAGAAATACATGATTAGCCCTAGCGCCACCGCCATAAAGGATCCTTTTACTTTAAATAAAAGGAGAATAAGAGTATTAAACGAGAGAGATTGAGAGAGATGTGAATTAAACAAGAAGCTAGGATCTCGTATAGCTGGCGTGACAAACCGATTGATCAGATCGGGCTAATCTGACCGCCCGTCTAGTTGAAGACCGGACCAAAGTGGTGTGTTGTAACGCGGAGATAACTACCAGATCTCCACGTCACTCAACCACCAGGATTCCCTTCTCCAACGACACGGGTCGCCACCCACGGTCAACAGGTTGGCTACTTTTCGGGGGAATCCTACCCCTCTGCTAAATAACGAACAGTCGGTTGATTTTTATCACCCCACCACCGACTGGGGGAAAACATAATTAGAAACACCTCAAGATGTATCAAGAATTGTACTGAACAACCACAGCAGTTGTAGCCAAAGAGAAACCAATTTAGGGTACGACCAGAAAATCCGAGGGACAGAGTTCATGCACCAACCTCCCCAAGTTTGTTGTTGGGATGTTTATGGTTTTCTTTAATGGATAGAGCTACCGGTTTATATGAATACAGTGTATACTTCTGTGAGCGGGATAAAATATTAACCTATATGACCATGTTGGGCAAACAGTGTATTTGAAAATGTAAATACAAAATTTGAAATATCAGGATTTTAATTGTTCGAAATAAAATTAAACAGAAAACAGGAAAGTACGCTGCCCTTAAAAACGATACGCTTTAAGTTTGAAGAAACTTGGAGAAGACTACCAGGAACGCGTCGGCTGACTAACGGCAGAGCATTCAAATGTCAAATTGTCGAAATCAATCAGATTTATTTCGCAGTAGTTTCGTACGATAACATTTGAAATATCTTAACATTGTATGGTTTAAAAAATGTTGCCTCATTAGGCTCGTACCCTGAACCTTCGGTTCAGTAGACATATAGTAGATGCCGCACTAACCGACTGACGCAGTTGGTTTGTTGCGGTATTAAATAGCATATAACAAACACCACGATCTGCAATCTGATTGATTCCGATAATTTGGCATGCGAGCGATCTCAACGGTGTTCTCACTAACCCATAATCTAAAATTAATCTCTTCTAATATCATTTCTTCATTTCTTACATTATTTCTATTAAAAAATATAGACATAAAATAAAATATAATTAGTATAGTGCAAATCTATTATGTTATATTTTGTTTGTATTAACATGTTTCTTGTTTTGAATGTATGTACACACAAAATAGAAAATAAAAACAAGTATAAATGTTTTTAATGCTTTTAATGGGATGTAGTTTTGTTTACACTGTTTTGTCTATTTGGGCGCTGAAGACAGGATAATAGCGAAGATTGTGCGCATATAAAATCGATTCAAGCTAACCAGTAGGCCTTATTGCCTACTGACCGTTCCAAGTCGGTAACCCTGTCTTCACCACCCTTTCTGTTGTTTTTTGTCTCTTTCATTGTAGTTTTCAAGTCATTGTTTACAGTGATTTATAAAAGTAAGACCTGATGCACGCGTTTTATTTCACATATCTCGATTTCAGATGAATCTAGAAACATTAAACATTTAATAGTAAAACATTCTTATGCATTGATTGTTTAAGAACCGTCTTACAAACGCCATGTTTGCACTGTATGACCACCAATACTTTCTGTTTCTAAAGACTGCACACAACAATGTTATTAATTCAATAAATGCGATATATGTTGCTATATTAACGTTGCCATGTATCATCCTTGCTTAACTGATTATAGCTGCTACGTGACTGATCACTTTGAATGGTAACGCATTGTTTTTTGTTGATTTCATAAATATGATTACTACTTGTCTGATTTTTTTTTGATTTTTTTTTTAATATACAATCTTAATCTGCATTAGCCGTAACATTTAGCTGATACACTGACTATATGTTGAGGCAACCAAGTGCATAAATCACATGTGCACCATATCTAAACGTATATTCATCGTCATAACCGGTGTTAAATCACAAATTGTTTTCCCCATTGGAACTAATGTTAAAATGTCACGTATTAATGATTGGCTGCAACTTCAACTCAAGTATGGCTAAGGCAGCAGTGTCATGTTCATATACAAAACTAATTTTCCGCTTGAAAAATCACCAGAAAAGGTGGGGTCACAGGACTTGTAAGAAAGTTCTTGTTTGTTTACTAAACAGGTCAAGGGTACAGCTGTTTTCATTGCTCACAAAGTGTAAGCATAGACTTTTGGAATTTCGAGAATGTTCATCAGTGATCCAGTAAAACCTATTAATACGCTTCTTATACATACAACCACAAAAGCGAATAGAAATGGTCAGTTTTCTCCTACTTATAATGCCAATTTATCAAAAAAGGAGGATTACTTTTTATTATAGGAGCTACATTCGATTACACCTCGGAGGTTTACATGTAATTAGTAGTGATAAACCTATACGAGAAGAAAACTCGTTCAGAGCTTTTATTTATATGAGGATTTTGAATTGTCATTTTCATAACGTGCTTAAAAATACCTACTTCATGCAAATCTATTTCGTAACATCGGCAATATGACTCTCAGCCATTGAACTGTATGGGATGACGGGATTATTACGTGTCAACGTAAACAGTTTTAGCTTATAAAATATCACTAAAACAAAAATACAATGTTTTATTACTATCTATGGAGATTTACTAAATTAAAACAAAATGTTTTGAAAACATCGTCCCAAAAGAACTTCATATAAAAAATTTCATTTCAAAAGTAGATTCCTCTCTATAAGCTAGCTTTTAAATATGATCATGATTTAATAAATAAAACGCAGAATAAATAAAATATAGATGTTATATATGTATCTAGAATAAATGCATATATCAGCATACATGCTAATTATAAGCGCATAATTGTTCTAAATATTATTTACAGAACGCTCTCTGCGCCCCTCGTATGTGACTGAAACAAACTAATGTGTGATCATCTACCGTGTTTGTATCATGTCACCATATGTATGCAACTTAAGAAATGTGTTTGTGCTGTACGCATTTGAAACTGGCAACTAACAAAACATAGGTAAAACCTCTAGTGTGTGTTTTTCTTCCAGAAAGTATGGGGGATCAGCTTGAGACAAGTGTCAACATGCCAGTGGACGCGTATAAAAAAGGTAGACAATTTGTAGCCATTCTAAATCCACATTTACTTAACACAAATATATGTTATAATACATATTAAATCCAGTTTTGAAATCCCCACGTCAAAGATTTTTAAATATATTTTTTAAAAAGCATTTGATTGAATTGAACAAATATATAATGTACATTTAGCTATAATTATACAATTTGATTGCATTTCAAATGAAAATTACAATGACATTCAAGTGAAAGATCAATGGATACTTTACCAGGATTAATTATATTTTCGTAGAAAGCCTTCTCATGTTTGAGCTCGATGAATCGTTCTACCCAAATATCAATTTATTCAATATGTAATGTTCCATTAGTAACATTACCTAAATATATAATATATATATCAAGGATAGTTTGTTGTCTAATATAAGATATACTATATATATTACGTTTTTATGTGTACTCAGTGTTTGCTTGTTTTTAATTCTAGATTCCACACAATGGAAACTGCGCACGCAGCACGCAAGTGTCGTTATAACTCTTTTCGGGTTTATCGCCTACTTTATTTGGGTGAATAGCGATTCTAGTTGCAATATCGATGCATTTGAAGAATACGGAGTTTATATTGCAATAGCTATGTACTTCGTGAGTAGTGCGCCGTATTTATCACTTCCGGCAGCTATGGCAAACTGTTTTGGACTGATTTTACACAATCCGTATGATAAGGTGACAAAGCCAATGCATCCGCCATCAAAGGCGCCATTTATTTGCTTCCGTGTAGTCACACGTGGAGATTTCCCGAAATTGGTGATACGCAATGTATTATTTAACAAAACTATGTGTGAGTCAATTGGGTTATACAACGTTGTGATTGAAATTGTATCAGACAAGCCTATAAACTACCCTGATAACGATAGTTGTGTTAGAGAACTAGTCGTGCCCGCGAGCTACATAACTAAAAATAATACATTGTACAAAGCGCGCGCTTTGAATTACTGCCTTGAAAAGGAAGTAAATATATTGGCGAAGAATGATTGGATAGTTCACCTAGATGAGGAGACTCAACTCTCGGAGCCAGCGTTGTTTGGTATTATTGACTTCATTACGGCAAGTAAGTCCGATATAGGGCAGGGAGCCATAAGTTACGCGAATGGAGATGTCATACAGAATTGGTTTACAACAATGGCCGATTGTATCCGATTGGCTTTTGATTATGGTGTATTTAGGTTCATGTTTGCAACATTGCATAGACCGGCATTTGGACTTAAGGGATCATATATTGTCCTACGTAATTGTGTAGAAATGGACGTTGGTCTGGATTTTGGACCAAAGGGAAGTATTGCAGAAGATTGTTACTTTGCCTTATGTGCTTGGCACAAAGGCTACAGTTTTGATTTTATTTCCGGAGAACTGAAAGAAAAGAGTCCTTTTACGATTATGGACTTCATTCGCCAAAGAAAACGATGGTTTGTTGGACAAATGCATGTGCTGATTTTCGCAGGTGTTCCATTTTATTGCAAAGTGGTGCTTTGCCTTTCCATAGTTAGTGCAACACTCATGCCTTTAAGCCTTTTAAGCGTTGTGATTATATTTGTTTGCAAACTTTGCAAGCCATTAGCTTTAAACATTTTGACAGGTTTCATTGGTGGAACCTTTGCCTTTATGTACGCTTTCGGGGCATTTTTATCATTCTCCGAGAGAAACTGGTCATTTCCGAAAAGAATTCTCATCTGTTTATTAAACTGTACCTTATTTGCCTTGATAGCCGCCTTGATGGAGTGTACGGCCATCATGTGGGGACTCTTCACAATGAACGCTAAGGAATTTGTTGTTGTAAACAAGGAAGAAACACATGTAAACAGAAAGAAGTTGCTGTTTCGTATACAAAATTTCGCATCCTTGTGTCTACGAGGTCCTCGTCTTCTGATAAAAAAGACTGGTATTCTTTCTCACTCGTCAACCTAGAGAGAAATAACCGAAGGATACGTCAACCCGATAACGCGACACCGTGACAATCATAGGCGTAGGAACGTTTCAATTATTTGGGGGGGCTAGACTTCTGAGGAAAAAAATTGACAGGCCAAAAAAGCACAAAACTGTATGTTTCAAATATTAGTGAGCCCAAACCTTTTGACAAAATATTTGACAAACAAGCAAAAAAAAACAAAAACGTTATTCAAGCTCATTTACACCAAAACAGACACCATTATATAGCAAGAAAAGCACTTTTCTGAACGCAAACCATTTTTTCCCCTCAAATTATTGGGCGGTGGTGGGGGTGGGGGGCAAAGCACTCTGAACACTGGGGCCCCATCTCCGCCCCACACCCCCCCACCCACCCCACCTCACGCCACCCCTGCTCCTTCGCCTTTGGCAATATGACAATGCGATGCGGCATTACGAAAATACTACGCGACAATATCACGCGTCAGTGAGAATTGTCTTAGTTTCGCGATGTCGTTTCTTATTGTCGTATAGACGAAATGTCAAATGTCGCGCTTGATATCGCGATTGATATCAATCTGTTTGTCAACAATGATAACATGTCCTGTACTACCGGTACAGGAATGGGCGTGTCAGTCATATTATCCCCACATTCTCCCATCTATTTCTCCAATGTATCCTCTCTCCTGTTTTGCCAGTGCATTATATCTCCATCCTGACCCCGCCGCTTTCAGAATCTCCCATATAACTGCACTATGCTTCCATCTCCGCAATTCTGATCTGCATTAAAGATAAAAGAATAATTTCCATTTGAGTGTGGAAGTGGGGACGAAGAAGACTGTTGTAGGCGAACTAAATGATAATTATTTGTCATTGCTGATGTGAGCGGATTTATGTTAAATGCATTTTTTATTGCATATTTTGCTTTTGTAGTGATCTAATTTTAAAATATAGAAGTAATTTAAAAACACTTCTACGACAGTGACTGTCTCAACCTGACTTATATGGTGACGTGATTTACAAACTTCGAAATAACCTTGGTCATGATCACTACAATCTTTATAAACTTGTAAGATGATCCGTCAGGTTTTCAACCCTATGATGACGTCTACCTTATTATTAAATATAATTATGACAAGAGGTCAATGACCTTGAAGCTCTACTGATTGATTTTGATTTCAGGAAGTAGTCGCTACAAACTTGTTTTTTGAAAAATTATTTTTAGCCGTGGCGGCCATCTTGAATTTCCGGCCGACCTGAAATTTTGCTAGGATCAATAAGACATCAAGAGCAGCAACATTCCTGTGAAGTTTCATGAAAGTCCGTCAAGGAGTTTCAGAGGAGTAATCACTACAAGTTTTCATTATATAACTCTATGTAAACAAAGATGGCCACTGGCAGCCATGTTTTACGTCGAATCAAAATAATGTTCTACTCTGATAACCATCATGTCATGCTGATCATTTTAGAAAAAGTCCCATATCAATATCACTTATAGTTTTCAAGAAGTAGTCGCTACAAACTTGTATTTTGAAAATATATTTTTAGCCATGGCGGCCATCTTGAATTTCTGGCCGATCTGAAATTTTGCTAGGATCAATTAGACATTAAGAGCAACATTCGTGTAAAGTTTCATGAAAATCCGCCAAGTAGTTTCAGAGGAGTAGTCGCTACAAGTTTTTACTATATAACTCTATGTAAACAAAGATGGCCACTGGCAGCCATGTTTAACGTCGAACCAAAAAGATTTTTGACAAGGACCAACATCATGTCATGCTTATCATTTTAGAAAAAGTCCCATATCAATATCACTTATAGTTTTCAAGAAGTAGTCGCTACAAACTTGTATTTTGAAAATTTATTTTTAGCCGTGGCGGCCCTCTTGAAATACCGGCCGACCTAAAAAAAAACTGGGATCAATAAGACATCAAGAGTAACATTCCTGTGAAGTTTCATAAAAATTCGTCAAGTAGTTTCATAGGAGTAGTCGCTACAAGTTTTTACTATATAAATCTATGTAAACAAAGATGGCCGCTAGCAGCCATGTTTAAAGTCGCATCAAAATAAATTTCGACAAGGATCAACATCATGTCATGCTGATCATTTTAGAAAATGTCCCATATTAATATCACTTACAATTTTCAAGAAGTAGTCGCTACAAATGTATTTATTTTAAATCTATTTTAAGCCGTGGTGGCCATTTTGAACTTCCGGCCAGCCTGAACTTTTTCTAGGATCAACTAGACATCAAGAGCAACATTTCTGTGAGGTTTCATGAACATCCGTCAAGTAGTTTCAGAGGAGTAGTCGCTACAAGTTTTTACTATATAACTCTATGTAAACAAAGATGGCCACTGGCAGCCATGTTTAACGTCAAATCAAAATAATGTTCAACTCGGATCAACATCATGTCAAGCTGATCATTTTAGAAAAAGTCCCATCTCAATATCACTTATAGTTTTCTAGAAGTAGTCGCTACAAATGTATTTATTTTAAATCTATTTTTAGCCGTGGTGGCCATTTGGACTTCTGGCCAGCCTGAAATTTTGCTAGGATCAATTAGACGTCAAGATCAACATTCCTGTAAAGTTTCATGAAAATCCGCCAAGTAGTTTCAGAGGAGTAGTCTCTACAAGTTTTTACTATATAACTCTATGTAAACAAAGATGGCCACTGGCAGCCATGTTTAACGTCGACCCAAAAAGATTTTTAACAAGGACCAACATCATGTCAGGCTGATCATTTTAGAAAAAGTCCCATATAAATATCACTTATAGTTTTCAAGAAGTAGTCGCTACAAATTTGTAATAGAAAAATCTATTTTTAGCTTTGGCGGCCATCTTGGATTTCACATCAACATGACTTCATGGGCAACATTTCTGTAAAGTTTCATGAATATCCATCCAGTAGTTTCAGAGAAGTAGTCGCTACAAATAAAAGTTTACGGACGGACAGACGGACAGACAGACAGACTGACGACGGACGCCGCACCACGGCATAAGCTCTGCTGATCTCTGACCAGTCGAGCTAAAAATGGCGGTGAGGATTATGTTTGTCTTTAATGTTGCTTGTCGTGGTTTATTTAGGAACTGATTACTTACTGTGTGACTTTCTATGTTTTTGTTTTATATTCATATATTCCAGATCAGCTTTGTGGTTTACTTATATCTAACCCTATTAATGCTGTCAAAATAGGCATATATGATATAGTCTGGCAGGTATTTCCTTACTGACACTATCTCGTTTAACTGGGATGACAAATGGGTAAGATTTAAATGGGATAGCAAATGGATAAGAATGAGGTTTTGGTCACCCCAGAAACTGTTTTTTGCCACTTGCCTGCTTGTTTAGTGTGTTGCTTTCTTTGTTTCTATTTAAGTAAGTCAGTATTGTTTGTACATACAATTATAAACAAGCAAAGTTTTACGCAAGCGTAAAAAAGCTGCCGAGAGAAAATAGGATTATATCTGGGTTGGAACTGGGAACAAATGCTAACATAATAACCGATCAAGACCACGGGTAAACTCATAATGTATATGTGGTGGTCTGTCGAGATGGCAAATGCACGGTTCTTTATATTTCAATAACCTAAACCCCATATATTATGTGATGGTCTGTCGAGATGGTAAATGTAGGGTTCATTATATTTCTATGACGCAAACCCCATATATTATGTGGCGGTCTGTCACGATAGTAAATGCATAGTTCATTATACTTCTATGACGCATATATGTATGTGGTGCTCTGTCGAGATGGTAAATGCATAGTTCATAACACTTCTATGACCTAAACCCCATATATATTTGTGGTGGTCTGTCGAGATGGTAAATCCACGTTCATAAAACCTTCTATGACGCAAACCCCATATATGTATGTGGTGGTTTGTCGAGATTGTAAATGCGCAGTTCATATCACTTCTATAACGCAAACCCAATCTATGTATGTGGTGGTCTGTTGAGATGGTAAATGCAGAGTTCATTACACATCTATGAAGCCAACCCCATTGATTTCTGTGGGAGATGATTGGCCAAGAAAATATCATATATATATGGTGGACGGTAGAGATAATAAACTGTTCATTAAACTTCATTATTCGCTTGAATGAGACTATGGATGTCTGTGGTGTATGGTCGAGATGACAACAGGTTGGTATGTTACACGTCTATGACGCCAGACCCATATATGTTTGTGGTGGTACATTATACTTCTACGACGCCAGACCCATTTATGTATGTGGTGGACGATTTAGAAGACACATGAACAGTTCATTAGACTTGTATGACGCCAGGCTAATTAATGTATGTGGTGGTCGGTCGAGATGACATATGTATGGTTCATTCACTTCTATGACGCTGTATGATGATTATCGATTACATGTATTGATGTAGGTGTGTGCTTATGAATATGTTGATTGTTTTATAAATATCAAATTTATTTTTTATAAAAGAATGCATACCTTGTTGTTTTTGTATTAAGAGTTTGTTCTATGCTGTTTGCTATCAATTTATTGTTTTACGTTGTATATACGACTGTGTTATAATTTATTAAATTTATTTATTTAGTTGTTGTTTGATAAGATGCAGTATATAAAATAAGTTCCAACTGTTACTGTATTTATAGGATACCCATTGTTGCTTAAATAAAATATTATTATTGAAGTTATCTGTATATGCATTTGTTTTTATTGATACATAAATTAGAAACATCGTGTGTTCAAGTCCCGAGAGAGGCAAACTTTTTTTCTGTATATTTTAATGCTACCTACAATGTTCAGACAAGATGTGCACTATTCGATGTCTATAAGGTAAATGCTCGCTTAAATATCCGATTTCGCCATGAGCTTTTGAACATGAAATTACAAAGAAAGACAAGCCTACGAAGAAGAAAGCGATTTATATTCAGTTACATACTGCCGTTCTAACCACTGAACTACATGGACTTCTTGAAAACATAGTATGTTTAATTCCAATGTATTACAATGCGAAATACAATATCTGAACACACCTCAAGACGTATCAGTATATAGTACATAATGTCGCAAATGTAAATTAACCTTGCGTGATGTAATACTTTATTTTATCAAATTAAAACAAGGATTTCGTCTAAGAACAACTTTATCTCGATCTTTTAATGTGCGGTTGATAAGTTTGTGCGCGTGTCTGAACAAATATCCGTGACCGAGTGGTTATACTACATGAACAAGAACAAGTAAAAGCGAACGTTACTGGTTCAAATCCCGTTCCGGCCAAAAATAAATTATGAAATATAATCAAAAGCCGTATATTGATCGATGTTACCTGTACGAAGGCTAGATACAATTTGATATTTTACTCATCGATTCTTGCCTATATATAGGCTTTTGTCTCATCGTCGAATTGGAACTTCTTCACCCGTGACTCGTATTATATTCATGAGTTAGTACTAGTATAAGTATAGCGTCTGTAGCTTTATAGTCACATGACACTCTTGTATCGATATAAACTGAGCAAAAATAAAAAGGTACCCCTTTTTCTTACCTTTATTATATAGCCAGCAAAACAGGAAATAATGAATGATGTATATAGAATAATTAGATCTACCACCACCAATATCCAAACAAAATATTTTTTTGAAAAGTTCAGTACAGAAAGGAGTTATCCCCCTTTTCCTTAAACCATGCATTTTTGATAAAACACAAACAATCTACAAAAATTACCTCAATTTATCCATGAAAATATTCTCTACATATTGCTTTCGAAAAGAAATCACAGAAAAACACAACACCGATTGTGTAGGTAACAGATTTTGATTATCAAAAATCATCAAATTACTTCCCTTTAAGGTTTCCATAGCATCCATAAAAGAGTATTACTTGGCAATATTTTAAAATGTTTAAAGTAATATTTTGTACTCAGTGAAGTGTGCGTAAAACATAAAACATTGTTTAATAAAAGCGCTGTTCAAGCTGTGCTACGCCCTCAAAATCTGGCATATGGGAATACCAGCAAAAAAGGGGGTACTTTATCATTTTGGTGAGTATGGTATTATGCTCCCTACTAAATCCCGTTTGGTTTATTTCGCCCATTGTTTTCTCGTTGAGGGCAAAACACTTTGTTAGAAACTGGGACCAGACGCGGCTGACAATGGAATGGTATGAAAATACCTCATTGAAGGTTCCATGTTCACCGTCATATGAATACCATCTTTGGGGTGGCTCAATTTTTTGAACTGTTGACATTTTAAATATTGAGTTCTGCTCAACCAGGGGATGGAGGACGTAAACGGTAGCAAGCATGTTTCACTACCTTTCATGGACAGTCTCAATTAAACCGAGACTGCAATGTGTTTGTATTTATCGTGTTCGGCAATTTCTAAATTACTCATTTACTCTTTTTTATGCTGTGTATACATTCCAAAGGTTTATGTTCCCGCCGCCCGCTGACGCAAGTAGTACATTCTACACTTTTATTTTCTGTTGTGTGATTTTATAGTGCATCTGAATGAACAATTGTTTGAATTGGATTTTGTAGTCGCACCAACAGCTTAGATCATATGACGACTTTCCAGCTTTCTATGGTGGAGGAAGGCCCGGGTGCCCCTCCGAGCACTGGATTTATGCCAGAGCCCGTCCGACATTCTTTAAAAGTATGTGTTGTACCTTGATTTATTTATTCAATATCACCATGCACGTTTTCTTCTTGTTTGCCATATGTTTTAAACAACTAATGATTCATTTAACTCTAAAATGCAATAACCTACCAAATAAATTTGGTTTAAACTGATTTGGTTGAAATTATTCAATATGCTTTTCAAATCATCCAATTATTGTGGGGGGTGGGGGGACAAGAGTACCGTGTTTGTGTCCCTTTAAGGTGACACTTTATCACCAAATGCTAAAACTGGATATAAAAGTCTAGCAAGAAATGTAGCATTCAAGAACCGCAGTCAACCAAAAACACGCATGGAAACAAACAACAATTTCAAGAATAAATAAAGGCCAATTTATATTCATAAATACATGATCATCTTTGTGTTTTGCCTATTAATATGGCCTAGTTTATTATAGGATATATAATTGCTAGATTGTTTTTATTTACACTGTCCCGTCTAGTTGGAATGACAATAGGGTAAGATTCAGATTTGGTGCACTATCGAACCAGGTTTTAACCCAAAGCGGCCTTCTTCCACTGACCGTTCACTGCCTTTACCCCTGGAGCTCCTATACACATGTGTATCAACTATGAATAACAATGGCTCTCCAGGAAAATGGAAAATATACACCAACAAGAGCAATACAGACATGCACAAATTGATCAAAACAAGGTGAATGCACATGAGTAAACCGAAATAGGTATAAAAGTCGAACAGAATATGTAGCATTCACAGATCACAGACGACCAAAACCCACGCATTCAGAAATAACAACATTTACAACAATAAACAGAAGCATCATCATATGATGTTTTTGGGGTTGATAGTTGTTCAGTAATTGGTTCAGTATTTACTTCAGTAGTTCAGTATAAAGTTAAAAGAAGCATTGTGAATATATTGGATGCTTTTGATAAAATATATATATTGTGAGATAAGTTCTGTTGAGTAGTATTGTGCTCTTTTATACGGTGACTATTGTGAATAATTAAACCAGGAAAGAACTTAAACTAAAATTATATTAAAGGGACATTGGACAATTTAGATTAAAGGGACACTTGCCAATATTATTTGGACTTTATTCTTAAATCGGATTTTAAAAGAATACTGGATTTAAGTATGTGTATAATGTAAGTGAATAGTTTTTATTGTACTATTTGATTACATTTATTGATTATATTTTGAAAAAGTGTTGTTGCTGGTTTTGCACTTCCTTTCTTATTACGTTTTACCCGTGCACTTTTTGCCTGTTACATTTTATCCGTAAAATATTCTCAACATATATGTAAGATCTTTTTTCTTATTTTCTGGTTCAAATCGGGCGTCAATCTCCTTCAAAGATAAAATTAACAGAGATGACATGAACTGCCGGACCATAGCAAAATTTGGATGTTTTTTGCACCTCTTAAAATTGCACTTACTTACATAGGAAAACACACTGCGTCTTGATTGAGCTAGACGATTTTTAAAAAGAGACTTTATGTGACATTTCCTCAAAACAGGTGATCCAAGAGGAGTTATTAAAACTGGTGGGCCGTTATTAGAAATACTGGTGTAATAATTGGAAGGAACCTGGAACGAGGTTGTCAAATGAGGATTTAAAGGTGTAATATGTACATATGGTTTAGAGATTTCATTTGATGGCATGTACTTATGTTTACGCTGTCTTGTCAATTTGAGCGCTAAAGACAGGATAATAACGAGGTTATGTAAAATTTAAAGATGAATGGCCACCCTTTTTGTAGTATTATCAATTAAGAAATTTAACTCTTAAACATCATATGAACATTTCTTGATAGTCCCGGAGAGAAACATATAGGTAACACCGCTATTAAGTTGAATGTAAACATTAGTATAATTTGCATGACGTAGATACTACTTTTACCACTGCGTGACTGCATGGGGAAATAAGGTAAATCTGAATTGTATAGCTGCTCAACTATTGCCAGATAATTGATAAATATATTTACCTGTGGATTAATTTACCTGTTAAAAGTTTTCTACGTCATCAAATGAAATATTATTCTCGCTTTTCACAGATATTGCAATGCGTGAATTGTAAATATCTATTGTTGTGTATTGATTTTGATTTAATTAAACATAAACATGTTCATGAAACAAAACATGTCCGGAGAACTTTAAAATCGAGTTAACCAGTAGGCCTTATATTGTTGTGTTGTGTATTGTCCTTTTCGTTGTATATCTAATTTGCTTTGTTTGTGGTGCAGTACGGACCTACGCTGATTTTGCATTTTGGTGCTGTGATTTCTATAGGACCATTTTTCTCATTCTAGATCTGACAAATGTTGAGTTATTATGTGCAAATTGTAGAGATGTTGATGCAGAGAATTGTAAAGCGTGTAACCGAAGAGGTGAATGATTTATTTTAATTGTTTTTAGTAAAAGTAGATATAAAAGTCGAGCAGGAATTGTAGTATTGAAGTGCTAAGCAGTCAAGATCATAACATACACGCTGCATAACTCTCTAAAAATGCCTGACATTAATATACCTGTTTCTACATACCTACATTTTTCATATAACAAGGCGCCGCGCGCTGACACACAGAAGAGAAGGAGTAGAGAGGAGTAGAGAGTAGACACGAAAATAAACGTTAGCTAGTTTAAATATGTTTTATTTATCATTGTTATTACAGCATGGAATCTGTACACAATAGCATAAAAAGAATTAGAACGAAAGTAAAATACTTATGATGTTCTTCTCCTATGTACGGATTTAATTGTACACAGTTGATGGCATAATAAACAGTAGTTAGTCGATAAGTTTACAATATACAAGCTGGAAGTATGAAAAAAGCAAAAGCTATGTTAACGGACTGATTCTAGAATAATTCTTAGCAAAAATGATAAGATGAAGTAGCAATTAAATATAATAGTTAATGAAATAAACAGAACAAACAAAAGGAACAATATTAATAAAACAGAACTTGAGAATTCATCATTCAAATAGGCAAAATGAATGCAATATAAAAGAAATATATATTTGGAAATTATAAATCTTAAGTGAAGAATATAAATATAAATGGGGAGTTTGGGGACGATACAAGGGAGTAGGGGGTAAGGGTGTACCGTTTAAAGAATTCAATAAAGGAAGGAACCGATCTACAAGTTAAAACGTTTTGAGTTTTTAATATAATTATGAACTGCGTCAAAAAGACGAATGTTTGCATCGTATGCTAAATTTTGATCTCCAAAGAGCAGTGTTTTCAATGTAATATTTGGTAAACATGGTAATGAATTCATGAGAACGTTTCTTGTATCGCTGTACTTATTGCAATGGAATAAGTAGTGTTCAGCGTTTGCTACACGACCACAGGAACAAAAAGCTGAATCAACCATGTTTTTGGAAAATAGATCATTGTTCAAGGGAGCTGCAGTTAGTACGTAGTCTTGTGTGCAATATCTGAAGGTTTCTTTTTCCGAACTGGTAGTGTTTTGGAATTTTATTATTTTGACTGTTCAGTGAATGTTTGAATGAGCAAACTGTTTCGGCGTATCGTGAGTCTTCACTTAGCTCAATCCATTCACGAATGACGGAGGGGAGAAAAGAGTTATACACAGGCAATCTTGCCACATATGAAAATCATATGATTTTCATATGAAAGGTTTCATATGAGAATCAGCAAAAAGGAGCCACATATGATTTTCATATGAAACCTTTCATATGATTTTCATATGAGAATCATATGATTTTCATATGAAAGGAGTTTCATATGATTTGCATATGAAATGCATATGCTTTTCATATGAATTCCATATGAACTTCATATGAATTTCATATGAACTTCATATGAGAATCATATGAAGCTCCTTTCATATGAAAATCATATGTAAAGTATCATATGAAAAGCATATGAAAGGAGCTGCATATGAAATTCATATGCTTTTAAATATCCCATGAAACCTAAAAACTTTCAAAATACACTTAACAATCTGTGTTTTTAATGAATGTTACATTAATAGGTATTTTGTTCTGTCTTTCTTAAAAGCCAATCTGAAAGATGTTTTGATAGTTCATTCAATTTAAAAATGTCTAGGTCTTCACACAGATTTAAAGATGCATTTTCAAGTTGATTGGTTACATTTATATGGATTGCTTTGTACTTGTTTGGTTTAACACTTTTAACAATTATCACTTCCAGAAGTATCCTATTTGGTCACTCAGTGATCCCAATCTTGTCCGTTTTTGGTATAATGCTTCCATGCTCATTGATCTTTGACATGTTCTTGCAGTGCACTGTATGCTATGTCCATTCATGGTTGATGTATTTAAAGGAACTAGAGGAATCTTCTTGATAGCATAAGAGTAAAGATATTCTGTATTCTCGATTTCTCACCTGCATTGGTAGTAGCTCTAAATAACCAAATAAATACAGTTTATTTAGCTCATGTCTATAAATGGGATATCCTTTTGTGTTTAGGTAAAAGAACAAAAACAACTGACTTCATTTATATACATAGTAATGCATTTAGATCATGCTTTAAAGGGTCACACGGCAATCTTGACTATTTCAAGATTCGAGGTGTCTTGTTATATATATATACGAGGGAAGATTCAAAATTACGTAGACATTTGCTATACAATCTTCATTATTAAATAGTTAACAGCAAAATAATGACGTCAAATGAATTAACATTTTAAAATATAACCTAAACTGCGTCATCGCTATTACGTTAATATGTTTACCAAAAGGATAAATAAACACTATTTTAAAATAAATTAAGATTTTATTTTTTTTCAATTTACATTTTTGAATTTCTAGTTAATGTCAGCAAGCATCTCTGGATCAATATCTCCTCTAGCCTGCTCTAGACGTCCTTGACATATCAGGTCTCAAAACCACAGAATGATCTGAAAAAAAGTAAAATACGAAATTGTTTTAACTTAAGTGCAAGAAGAAATAATAACATACATACTAGAACTATCACTGAAGTAGATGAATGCCCCCACATGTAAGTCAAACAAAGGGTCATACTTCTGTAACAAATTAAGCAATCAAAATGTGATGTAGATGGACTTTAGGACATCATTTGTAAAGTGTATATGAGGGCATATATTGAGATTATAGTATGCAGGGCTTTTTTTGGCTGTTTATATAGCCGTTATTGGGTCATATTCCCAGACAAAACATATTTTTTCCCCAATTTTGAGAAGAATATTCCCAATTGAAAGAAGAAAAAGAAAGAACACTGAAAAGTAGCAAACATGTGACAAGTATTGAATATGAAATGCTTTAAATGCCTCTGTTGATCTTGTTGTACTGTAAACAGTATGAAAGATACAATTATGAAATAAATGTTTGACTGTTTTGTTTTCCAATTTTATGAAAAATCGCGCTAAAATTCCCAATTTTGAGGGTATGGGTTATGTTCCCAAAATGTAGAAAAAAAGCACTGGTATGTGAAGTAGTATACATTATTTTGTTAAATATATGTAACCGGGGTCTCTGGTTTACCGTACCAGGGCTCTAACCACTGAGCTATCGAGGACACACGGTTAGGAATCGATATTTCACTATATACCTGTACCCGGTTACATATATATAAATGACCGGTCAATAATTTTGACTACCGGTATATGATGGCTTGTAATAAATTATTAAATGACGGCTTGTAATAAAGTAGTTGAATGGCTTACCATAGTAGAACTATGTGCCTCCACTGCATGAAAAGATCGTGTGAACTATTGCCCACGACCGAAGGGATCTGTACCTTTGACCTTGGGTAATAGTTCACATGATCTCAATATAACTCGGGCAAAAATAACCAATGTCACAAGTAGTACCTTAAATGATTTAACCCTCAGGACTTTATTTTTCAATGATGAAAAGGTGTTTGTACTTTACCATAACACCTTAAAAACGAAGAGAAATATTGTGAATATTGCCAATGATTAAACTCACCTAGTATCATGTTGTACTGGATTCCTGTAATACGTCTTGTGTAATAATCTGTGCCACACTTCCCTTGACACACTTCAAATAAGCCTGAAACATAGATACACTTGTAACCTCTCACCTTTATTATTTATGGTTGGGGTTTTCTAATCCAAACGATTAGTGAGGCTGGGTAGATATTAAACATCACCAACCTCAACAGTCTTTTACTTGACCTTTTTGTCAAATGTTCGTGATCTTAAAAGGACTTTTATTTTATTTTTATCCTGCCTTATTAAATGAGCAACACTAGTAAACTTATTTATATACACAATATACTTCTTTCAGGTATTACACGCATAGTTTTTCATAACAATATATAAGGATCATCTGTACGATCTCGGCTGTCACAAAAACATAACATTGAATGGCTGTAACTTTTTCATTTCCTCATATTTCCTCAATCTTTCTATATTTACACTTTATGTGACCTTTGCAGTATATAAAGGTCAAAATCATAGCTCAGGTCACAGTTTGTTCAGTCATGTTTTTATCTTAGCTTTTTCTATAATCTGTTCATGTCTTCACCAAACTAGGCCCTGTATTTAAACGGATTAAAACAGGTTCAGCAATAAAAGTGAACTAGTAGTAAGTGACAAATGCCCCAGAAAAATGTATTTGTCCTCCAAGTGAAATCTTGACCTTTGAGGTACTGGCCTGATTATTGGACACAACACACCTTCTCATTGTATAAAGTATGTGTGTGTCAAGTTTCATGCAATTCCCTTTAGTACTTTCAAAGATTACACCTCCCTACCATGGCATAATAAAAATAACATTTAATGTGAATATCAAGGTCTGAAACGTTTAATCTAAACTTACCTGGTGGCACATTTGTGTACTTGGTAAGTTGGTATCCAAACAAGGTTGAATGTATCCAAACAAAGTTTTATGGGGCACCCTCATCATCCATATTGTACACATTTTCTGAAAGTAAAATTGGTGCATATCAATACATCAGTCATGTGCAATAAATATTTAAACTATACCCTATACAGGTAATAGACTAACAGTTGTATATATTAACCTGTTTTCAACTGATAGATTGAGATAACATGCTAAAGCTGTTTCAGTACTTAAAGGCCAAACAAAAATACACTATGTGTGTTTCCCTTAAGCTTTGAAAAAAGGATAGGTAGGGATTTATTTGTAGAATCTCTGCCGAGTAGCAAAATTAAATTAAGATAAACTGATAATTATTAATAATAACTTTGTTTAAAAAACAATAACCTATAAATATGTTGGTTAAATAGTTATTTAGGTAATTTTCAGCACATTTTAGGCTATATAATAGACTGGTCGATGTTAAGTTGTGAAGACAGACCACCCACTTTTTCCACAGGGGGGGGGGGGGGGGGTGTGGGGGGGGGGGGGTTGAACCAGTACTGTATACCTCCCGTATATATATTAGAATTGACAGTCGGCTAATCGCTAGTGGGCTCTTTAATCGGCCTAATCTACCCAGACCGATAGCTGCAGGTAAGACATATACGACATATACATCATACGATTTTGGCTGTCCGAGATTAGCGAACCTGTGGCTGATGGATTAACGACGTTGCGTTGTAAACCGTCTCGCCTCTCACCGCTGCGGGTTCGAATCCCACTGGGAGCTCGACTTGTATGTTAGGAAGTGTCGATTCTTACGGATGGTGGGAGGTTCTACAGGTTCTACCCAGGAAAAGTGGATGGGAATCTGCCTCAACCTTAAAAAACTCGACCGTCATATATAACATTACATGTGTTGAAAATGACGTAAAACACCATACAAACAAACAAACAAACACACAAACAAACAAACTGTCCGAGACTATAATACACGTAACATAGGGTAGCAAAGAAATCAGAAGCAGGCCGGACGACCGAGGCTAATCATTTCCGTGTAAATTTGATTTAATAAAAACATGACGTTAACTCGAAATGTTTTATCATTTTTTAGATTTTAAATCGACATATTTATATCACATAATCGACAAACTGTACATAGCTTGAAATAAATAGCTCGTGTATATCAGATAAATATCTCGTGTAATACAGATAATACTCATTACGTCGAGTACCTTTATATTAATATATTTGTATTTGCTTTGTTTCAACGCGATAGAAATAATAAAAAAATAATATCAAGTTCACTTAAAACGATTTATTGTAAAATAAAGAACCAGTTCAACGTATTTGTTTTGCATTTATTGGAAATACACCGTGTTTAGTCGACGTAAATATATCGATTTATAGATGTATATCATAACAACTCGAGTTATTGCAAATTGAGAAATTCAATATAACCCAACAAGACGAGGCACGAATACGCTTCCGTACATAACACGATACTTAACGCGTATAATTTATTGATTTATTAATAGGGCCATCGTTTCTACAGCCACTTGCGACGATAAAGTGTATCATAACGTGTATAATTTATGAATACCTAGGACCAACTATCGCTTGGTTAGGAGAACACTTACACGATTAAGGGAGTTTTTTTATACGTTCATATGTCTGAAAACAAACAAAGGTAAATTATGTGTCCGTTTATTGCACAATTTATGAAACTTCAATGGAAGAAGTTTATTTGCCTACGTGCGCAATAGAAAGGCACTCGGTAATTTATTATTTTATTACCATGAGTATGAGTTTTGATTGCGGAAAAGGTTTTCATCCAATATAGCTTCGTATTATAAATCTGTTTAAAGTAGTTGTATATGAAAACACTTTAAAGTGATTTATAAACAAGTAATTTTGATATTAGATATCGGTACAAATGCTTTCTGTCTGAACCATTGCCCCAATATGGGTGAAGTATGAATAAGATGCATACTGCTACAAGAAATCCCAAACCAAAATTATATATATCTGCTTAAGTACGTACTAGTGTGGGGTTGTGTCTGGGTACAAAAAATGAATTCGCGAAGGGCTAATCTTGTTGTATCCATTGTAACCAGTTGTGCCTGGGTACAATGAACGCGTGAAAAATGTTGGGCTAATTTTTTTGTATCCAATGTAATTGTATCCATTGTAACCAGTTGTGCCTGAGTACAAAAAATGATCTCGCGAAAGATGGTGGGCTAAGTAATTTGTATTTGTTTGTATCCAATGTAACCAGTTGTGCCTGGGTACAAAAAATGAACTGTGTGAAAGAAATTGTAGTTTTGGGCCATATATGGCTGGGACAGAAGACAATTAAGAAACCTCAAATAACTTCAGTTAGCCTCAATATATTTATCCAACGCAATGAACCCATTTTGAATACAAATTCTAAAAATCAAACAAACAAAAAATAAAACACGTTCGATCTATCATCTAAGTTTATCTCAATCTGTATGATACACGTTTCCGTCACAATTGACGATTACAACGCGGGAAAAGGTGTTTTTATTTACCAATAAAAATGTTGTTTCGCTGAAATACACTTTATTTAGGTAGACCTACTAGTTAAACTTTATCTTAAAAGTCCAAAACACATTTTTCTGAAACAAGCGCCTTGAACAAATGTTTGTAAATAAAATCGAAAACTGATGACAATATTTCGGCAATGCATGGTTCAAATTAGTTGCATGAATAGATCTAGTTACTGTCTCAAGTGTAGTTAGGAAAGAACACACAATACTTACTTCTATAAAAGTGATAAAGATGTATCCATGTGAAATAGCATGACGTGAAATAACTGACTTGATGACGGCTGCGTTCTATTTTATCGTCGACGTTTTTTCTGCACGCGCCGTTATGATCGCGTCACAGTCGGACTTGATGACGTCAAACTCGTAATTGTAGATAATGAGGAGCGTAGCAGCCATGGACGGCAGGGTTGGGTGGGGGCATCAGAATACCCCCTAAATAAGTGACCGTGAAGAACACAAAAAGTAATAAAGTCGTTGACGTATGACTGGGAAAAAAGTGAGAGTGAGGGGGTGGGGTCGGGGGTGGGGGCGGTAGTGGAGGGGAGGGGAGGGGAGGAAGGGCGTTGCAACTGAACATTTATCTTCAATAATTCGTTCGTAGATCGTAGATCTAGAACATTTTTTTTACGCTTTATCATAAACCTTTTAGGAAATAATAAGATTGTGGGTGGGTATAGGTATTTGTGTATGGGGTTGGGTGGGGGAGGTCAACACTATTGGGGTGGCCAGGGCAAAACATACTCTAGACTCTCTCTTAGTCTATAGATTATTGGGGATCGGGGTGTTTGGGTGGTAAGAGGGCAACCGCATGGTACACACAACTTTATTAAAGCAACTTCTTATTCAATAACGGGTCAGGAAATCATTGGGTATTGGGATCAGGAATGCTGACATTTGATTACAAACACGTTTCTATTTTGGTGGGTTTGTTAGTCTAGGTTGTTTTGTTGTTGTCAGGAAATTGTAGACGTTGGCTTACTCGGTCAGGTTCCACCAAGGGGAGAGGGGCCTCCCCATTGTTCAAAATGTACTTACGCCATGTTCATAGAATATATTGAGATTAAGGGGTGCTTATTTAAAAAATAAAAAGGGCTACTGTCAACGATCATTTTGGACCCCAAAATGTACGCCCCCAATATGATATCGTTGATACGACCCTGGGAGACATACCCGCTCCCCAAAATGTACGCCCCCAAACTGATATCCTTGATACGACCCTGGGAGACATCCCCTCTCCCCAAAATGTACACCCCCAATCTGATATCCTTGATACGACCCTGGGAGACATCCCCTCTCCCACCCCAATCGGATATCCTGGATACCGCCCTGGGATAGCTCCCCTCCCCCACTCCCACACACATTCTGATCCCTCCACTCCACCCTCTCCCACCCACTACCAATTATTTTTTTCTTTGATATTCTTCCATATGTTTAAATATACAATATAATCAACAGTTAGTACTATGCAAAACAATTTGTTTAGACATAGTCTAATAATTAATAATTATGCAACCTGTTATTAGGGGCGTAGCCTGATTTCAACATACTCCTAATACGAGGTGCGCTCCAAATGAGAGATTTTTTTTTTCATTTACAACTTTTTAGGATGTTTTTTTTTCCAAGTTACTCCCGGGAGTAAGGGAGTATGCCACGCTACGCCCCTGGAACTTATATGTAGAAAACTAATGACACATCGCGAGATTTAAAGAATCAAGACTACTGTGTGACACTTTACACGACCATAATAATGTCATAATTTACAAATATTATTGATTAACATTTCATATGATCCTCATATGATTATCATATGATTATCATATGATCTAAATTGCATATGATATTCATATGATAATTGTTCCATATGATTGTCATATGATACCTTTCATATGATTTTCATATGAAATGTTTCATATGAGAATCATATGAAACAATTTTCATATGATTCTCATATGATTTTCATATGAATTTCATATGGATATCCTTTCATATGAGTTTCATATGTGGCAAGTTGCCTATGTAGTAGTAGTTTGTTCGAGCATAGATAGTTTGGATATTTATGCAGTTTCGTTAGTTATACCTGGAAGAATTACCTACTGAAGGTGGAACAAGATCAGAGAGGAAATTTGGACTTAGGTGGTTTATCATTTTATAAAACATAACCAGTTTGTGCTTACGACGCCTGTCTCCGAGAGTCTCCAGTTCTTTGTAGAGGTTTTCAATGGAAATAAGTTTCGTTGCTCCGGTTACTATAAGAGCAGCCTCATTTTGTATTTTGTCTAACTCATATTTTTCATATTGTGTGCAGTTATCGAACAGTACATCACCGTATTCTAAACTAGGTCTGATAAAGGAAATATAAATAGTTTCTAATGACACTCTATCAAGCGTGTACTTTAGTTTTCTCATAATGTTAATTCTCGGCCATGGTTTTGATTGAATGTGATCAATGTGTTTGTGCAGGATAAATCGTTTGCCAGGAAAATGCCGAGGTGCTTGTGGTCCTCAACTTCAGTTATCACTTTGTTATACATAAATACCGGAGGGTGGTTAATAAAATTGACTTTTCGTGAACTACTCGTACGTTAGTTTTGAAACACACTTTCAGTGCGCATTGTAGATAATGGGATAGAAATATGTGTGTTTCGAACAATGGCTATATCTTAGTTATAATGTATTATTACATGTAGTATTTTAGGACGATATAAATAATGATTTGTTAGCGTTGTATATAATAAAATCATAACAATGGAGTGTGTATCTCGTGCTTGTTCACCTAATACTTTGTAGAATTCAGCAGACAACTTAACAGATAAACGGTTTAAACACGTATTATAACCCAGTAAATAACGAACCAATGATCTCGTCATACGGCGAGACGGGGTAAACGCTATCCAAGGACGACAGTCAACCAAAATCGCGCATGGAAACAAACAAGAACTACAAAAATGAATAACAGGCAAGACATGACATCACACATAAAATAGTTGACAATAGGGCTACCGCCTTGAAACGGTCAGTGGTTAAAACCAGATTCTAGGGTGTACCAAAACACACTCTTATCCTGTCATCCCAATAAAACGATACAGTGTAAATAAAGAAATCCCCTCAAGGTCATATCCTCTAACAAATTAGGCAGAATTAATAAGCAATATAGATATAACACAAAGATGATCATGGATTAAGAGCACGACAAGACAAGATTGGAGACAGATTTAGGTAGACGTCATCATAGGGTCCACACTCTGTCCTGTCAACGCACAATCGAAAGCATAGTGGCGATCTGTAAATGGGCCAATCACTAAACATGGGATGCGTTGCAAAATAATAGGGTCGAAACCTCTTTTGATTAACTTTTTTAACAAGTTAAAAAATATTGTATGAAAGTGGTTATGACCAAGTATCTTACGAAGCTTGCAAATCACGTCACCGTAGAATTTGCAGCAAATGATTAGTATGTGCCATTTGAACATTGGTTTTAATTGGGAACGTAAATGGTCGTTCTACAACTATATTGATTGGTTTATTCGAGAGTTCATGTTGAGTTTTCATCAGATACTCAGGTAGATGGCATCGCAGTCTTTAATAACACCTCTCGCTATCTGGATGATATAGTGAGCGCTGGCAACCTTTTCTTTCCTACTATTGTTAATATTATATATCCTAAAGAATATCAACTCAACAACAAAGCAAATATTTCTGATACTGTCGCTTCCTTTCTCGACTACATCTCTTGATTGAACATTTTATGACAAGAGAGATGATTTCAATCTGACATTGATGATTATCCCCACTTAGATGAGGATGTTCCCCAGACCAACTTCTAATGGGGGATATGTTTCTCAGCGAATTCGTTTTTCTAGACAACTACAAATCTCGCTAGAGACAGAAGGGTAAGCACCCAATCCCACGCCCAACTCCCCCCCACCCCCTCCCATTTCATGAACACACCCCCACTGTTAAGTTTGTCATTGTTTTATTATGCTCATTAAAGGCCTTAAATTATGACTGCGTATGAACGTGGCTCTATCGCAAATGGAGTGCCTACTATATAATCTGAAGGAAACAACTCTGTAGTTCTGCTTGCTAGACGGTTCTATGGTCTATCTGGATATAAATAGAGGATGAGCCTGTCATGTTCATTCCTGTTCGGCGCCTTGAAATGTTTCTTGTGTTGGTTCGCAAATTTAATTCAACGCAATTCTAGAGCATGTAGTAAGCCTGATATATTTCTAAAATATATAAGTAATTTAAGACATCTTCTGCGACAACGACTATCACAACCTGACACCTATGACGACGCAATCATTTTTAACGTTTATCAAAAATGTTATGACCTTATCATATTTATAACGCACAGCATGTTTAGTGTTTGACCCATTTACAGCTTGCCACTATGCTTTCCTCTTTTAATGTTTGTTGAACCGGGAAATTGTGGACCCTATGCTGACATCGACCTAAATTCTGAAATGGATAGTAACACTTAATGCTTGTCTTCAATATTGTCTTGTCGTGCTCTTAATGATTTATTCTCTTGTTGCTTGAGATCTGTCTTGTGACAAGTCATTGTGTACTTGCTGTGTTATTTTATATTCCATTTACAGTTACCACTATGCTCTCCTCTTTGACTGTACAGTGACCCGACAGATTGTAGCCTCCGTGATGACGTCTTTGCTCAACCCGGGACTAGAGGACGTGAGCGATAGTTAACATATTTCACTACCGTTCATGAACAGTCTCAATCAAACCGAGACTGCAATAGTTCGTATGTGTCGTGTTCGGCCGTTTCCAAAGGTTTACTTTCATAATATTTCATACATCCAGAATCGGACGGTTGTAACAAAATGAGTGCATATGTACATAGAGTTTTAACTGTGCTTGTCGGGGCCTCATTTTCCCTGATTTTGCATAGGAATTTTGATAGATTTTTACCAAGAGCATCACTTTTAATCGATACGTATATCTAATAAATGATAGTGTACTAGTTTCATTCTATTCATAAAGAATAAGGTGTATTGGCTTTTATTTTATCAAAGTCCATCAAGTATTAAGAAAGTTATAATCTTACCAGCTTTGTATTATGATTAAAATTTGCCAATATTTACCAGTGCGGGCCTAACTAAATGTATAGATTGTTTATATAAGATAGAGTTCAAAACTACGTCACTACGCGCACTACGAGCAGTCGGAAGAACATGAAATGTGTATGGATGGCGTGTTCAGTCAGGTACACGTGTAGGGGCTGTATACATTGGTGTCGAAATGATAAGAACTTGTCATAGGATCGCAAACCATTCTCCAGGGTAGTAGTGACCAGTACCATAAGGGCAAGGGGGAAATATAGAAATAAAGCTAACAAGAAAAGCAGCATTCAAGGACGACAGACGAACTCAAACACACACAGAAACAAAGAACACTTTTAAAGATGAATAAAATGCCAAATAAGACATCACAAACACAAAAGGGTTGACAATAGGGCTACCGCCTTGGAACGGTCAGTGGCAAAAATGTCGCTGGGGGTTTAAACCAGGTTCTAGGGTGCACCAAACCTCAAACTTACCCTACTGTCAACCCAATATAACGGAACAGTGTAAATAAAGAAATCCCCGCCATGAACTATTCTATTACCAACATGGCAGCATTAATGGGCAATATAAGTAAAACACAAAGATGCTCGTTTATATATTAATACAAAAAAACAATAGCCTATCAAGCCACAAAGAAGGTACTCAATGACTTGAGCAACAAACAAATAAACCATTGAGAGCACGACAAGACAAGACTGCAGACAAACATCAAACGTCACTGTCATTTTGGGCTTTAGGTGGACGTCATCATAGGATACACAGCCTGTCCGGTCATCGCACAATTAAAGAGGAGAGCATAGTGGCGAACTGTAAATGGTTCCACCACCAAGCATACAGTGTGTTGCAAAATGATAGGGGCAAAACCTCTTTTGATAAACCGTTTAACGAGTTTAACAAAGATAGTATGAAAGTGATCATGATCAAGGATCTTAAGAAGTTTATAAATCACGTCACCATAGAAGTCAGGTTGTGATAGTCCTTGTCGCAGAAGAGTTCTTAAATTACTTTTATATTTTCAAAGAAGGTCAGGGTTACAATAATACAATTTTGCAAAGGTTTTACGAAATTTATGGTAACGGTTACCCTGATGGAGTAGCTTTTCAATTATACAAAGATTACGAATATTAAAGTTCTCAACCCGAGTACAAGCTCTAGAATAACGAATAAGTTGAGACACATAGACCCAATAAGGACTCACACCACTATTATCTCCCTTGAATACTCGTGCCCTACAGATGAAGGAGGTAGATACAAATACCAAGTTCGCTTTTCTACATTTTACAGGATATATTGATTTATCTTTACCAGGTTCTAAATCTACAGCATTTTAGGAAGAGATCACAGAAAACTGCATGTTGATATAAGATTTCTAGCTTATTCTGCCTCATTTTACACATCATGGGTCTAATCACCACGGGTTGTAGTTGTGTCTAAATTTTGATAGGTGTCACGCAAACATGAAATTAAAAATAATTCAATCTGGTAAATATGTGTTAAATGTGTTTTAAATTGCAGATATTGGATCAATAAAGAATTTAAGCATAATTACATGTTGTAAAATCTGTTTATCTCTATGCCACGAACAAAAACATTACAATGGGACCCTATGGAAAATTAATTGTGGTGTGAGACGTTAAGTAAGAGCTGCAGAAAGGGTATCTTTTATTCCTTATTCTTAAGGCATATCTAAGGTATTGCGCTTTAGAGCTGCAGAACGTTTATCGTTCAGCCATTACCGCTAAGGCATTGCGCTTTAGAGCTGCAGAACAGGTATCTTTCATCATTCATCTCTGATGCCTTGCAATTTAGAGCTTCAGGATGGGAATTTTCATCATTTATCTCTAAGCCCTTGCGCTTTAGACCTGCAGAACGGGTATCTTACATCCTTCACCTCTAAGCATTGTTTGTGTATCTGTGAACCTTCAGACATGGTAGGACACAGTTAACACGGTTATTCAGAAATCCCGTCTGTGTATGTATAGTTACTTCAAGCTACCTTCATATTGCAGGATTTAGCTGAAATTTTACTTGATACCATGTTTAACTAAAAATTAACTATATTTTCAAAACCAATACGGGTATAAGCATAACTTTAGCTTTATTTTACAGCTATTGGCTTGTAAAACAAACACACATATCAATGAAGACAGACTACTTTGAAACAAATGTCAAAATTACAGCGAGAGACTGATACTTTTCCTGGAAAATCAAAATGTTGACAGGTAACCCTTAGTTTGATTTTATTATTTTCAGCATTTTTCTCAATAATTATTTCTTAAAGATCATTTTTATGCTATATTCAGATGTAGAGATGCCTTTTCATGTATAGTTGAAAGTTTCAGACATAGCTGAGCACAAATGACCAGGAAAATGCAAAATCCCTATCACTACTGTAGATTTTCAAAATATTAAAGGTACTCGGCCTGAATTTCGACCAATACCATAGGTCACTAAAACTTGAATAATTTGAAAACCAATAAACATGGAATCAACATTTTAGCACATTTCAGCATGTAATTGATTTATATACTATTTCAATTATTATTGAGGTGATCATTATAAAAAAGTTCACCTTAAGGATCACACCACTATTATCTCCCTTGAATACTGGTGCCCTACAGATGAAGGCGGTAGATAAAAATACAAGTTCCTTCTCTACATTTTACAGGATACATTGATTTATCTTTACCAAGTTCTAAATCTACAGCATTTTAGGAAGAGATCACAGAAAAATTCTTGTTGATATAAGATTTCTAGCTAATTCTGCCTCATTTTACACATCATGGGTCTAATCACTACGGGGTTGTTTTTTTGTCTAAATTTTAACATGAAATTATAAATAGTTCAATCTGGTAAATATTTGTTAAATGTGTTTTAAATTGCAGATATCGGATCAATGAAGAATTCAAGCATAAATACATGTTGTAAAATATGTTTATCTCTATGCCACGAACAAAAACATTACAATGGGACCCTAAGGAAAATTAATTGTGGTTTGAAACGATAAGAAGTTTCTCGGGGAACATCCCCATCTAAATGGGGATAACTAACAATATCAAAATTAAAATAATGTCTGTTGTCATATATTTTGCTAATTATTTTACCATTTTCAATGCAGGGATGTAAATCAAGAAAAGAAGCGTTAGTATGAGAAATAGTAGCTTTGTTAAGTTGAAGTTTTTTAGGGTATATATTATTAACCATAGTAGAAATGAAAGGGTTGTCAATGTTTAATATGTCATCCACATACCGAGAGGTGTCATTTAATGCCTCAATAACATCTTCCTGGGTATCTGGTGAAAAACATGAAATCTCTTTCATAGCAAAATAAAAACAAATCTGCGACAAGGGGTGCACAGTTCGTACCCATAGGGATACCAAACATTTGTCTATACACGGTCGTTCCGTTTATAAACGTGTAATTGTCTAAACTGCCGTTAGTAAAAACGCTTTAATATTATTACATTCCAAAAATGTAGTATTTTCCCTAGCGAATGTTTCTTGAATAAGAGCAATAAGCTTGTCTTTGATAAGGTGATGTGGTTAGGTTGTATATAGTGTAGAGAATTCATACGTGCTAATAGATTAGTCACAATTATTTTATTTGTTAATTATTGTCACGTTTAAATTACTGCATAACATATCCAGATGTGCTGGATCATCAACATCCATCTCAAAGTCTCCAAAGTTTCCAAGATCTGCCAACTCCAAAGGCCGTAAACCCGTACTTCCGCCGTAGTGACATCAAAATCAAATAAGGTCATTCAATTCAAGAAACTTCCTTGAAGATTAGTGATAAGATATATTTTAAAAACTATTCATTGTATAACTTTTTTTGTGACACAGGTAATAAAGCTGCTGGAGGAGTTTCGATTCTTGTAAATTGAAAACTGCTGCATTGAAAACTGGTTTGCAATCTGTTGCGGTCAGTGTTACGATGCACAGAGTTATAGTAATATGCTCCTTATATTTACCGCCTAGTTCTTCGCTAGACCTTAAAGATCTAAATCACCTAGTTGCACAATTACCATCACCTTTTATACTCTTGGGTGATTTTAATGCACACGACTACATTTGGGGTTGTAAAGATATAAACGATAAAGGCAAGAAAGTTGAGGATTTCTTAGCCAAAAACAATTTACATACTTAATGACAAATCACATACTTATTTACATCCAGCTACAGGCTCTCATTCTTCCATTGATTTAAAAATATGCGATCCAACGCTCTTGATGGATTTTTCGGGAGTGTTGATGATGACCACTTCCCCTTATTTCTTGAAAATATCGGCCCTCTACTTCTCGAAAAAACGCAACGATGGAAACTTCGCAAAGCTGATTGGGATACGTTTCAATATCTTTGTGAGGAACAATTAAAGTATTCCGTTTTCGAGGATGTCGAAGACGCAACTTCTCTTTTTACTGTTTTTACCAAAACCCTTCATGATATAGCTGATCAAACTATTCCAAAAACCTCGGCAAATCCAAAACGCCCACATAAACCATGGTACGATGATGACTGCAAAAAAGGCAGTCAGCGTCATAAAGCTGCATTGAATGCTTTTAACTTGCGGCCAACTCAAAATAATTTAGATACTTTTAGAGTTTTTCCGTGCGAAAGCTAGTCGTACTATTATGGATAGCAAGAGGAAATCCTGGAGATCTTATGTCTCTAGGCTGAACTCTCGCTCATCTCTTAATGGTCTGGAATATAAACGATAAAGTTAATTTTAGTTTCGTAAATCATCTTGAAACTGATACTGAAGATATTATATCTGTCAAAGATATTACAAATACTTTGGCAGAAACGTTTTCTAAAAACTCTTCTTCTGAAAATTGTCAATATTTTTTTTTAAAATAATAAGAAACTAAAAGAACATAAAAATCTGAATTTCAAGTTGAAAAATTTGGAGAAATACAATAAACTGTTCACTCTCAGAGAACTTCGAGAATCCCTTAAAAAGGCTCATGATACATCAGCTGGTCCTGATAATATCCATTATTAATTATTAAAACATTTACCTGAAACCTGTTTCTCTGCACTTCTTGATATATTTTTTGACTTGGAGAAAGATTATGATACTGCTCTGAAGTACGGTTTCATGAATGATCTTTATGACCTTGGTCTTAGAGGCCGATTACTTATTTTTATACAGAATTTCTTAGATGATAGACGGTTTCGTGTCCGAATGGGTTCAACCCTCTCTGACATTCATGAACAGGAGATGGGTGTGACACAGGGCAGCATACTCTCTGTCACCGTTTTTAATATAAAAATTAAAAGTATAGTTAAATCCCTCAATCCTGGTGTGGATTGCTCTCTATATGTTGACGACTTTGTTATATGTTATCGTGCAAAAAACATGAACACTATTGCGAGACAACTTCAACAATGTCTCAATAAACTTCAGACCTGGTCTGATGAAAATGGTTTTCAATTTTCAAAATCTAAAACTAATTGTATGCACAATTGTCAACTATGTAAACATCATGAAGACCCTCATCTATCACTGGATGGGTCACCAATACCAGCAGTGTATGAGACAAACTTCCTTGGTCTTATTTTCGACCGTATATTAACGTTTATAACACATCTTAAATACTTGAAGGCCAAAGCCTTAAAGCTCTTAATTTACTTGTTGTAAACACTAATTGGGGAGCGGATCGTAAAGTACTTTTACACATTTATAGATCTCTTATCAGATTCAAGCTAGACTACGGCTAAATAGTAAATGAATCGACTCGCAAGTCATACTTTCATATGCTCGATCCTATACATAATCAAGGATTACGACTCACGGTAGGTGCCTTTCGTACATCACCAGCTGAAAGTATATATGTTGAAGCTAATGAACCATCACTATCTCATAGACGGGACAAATTAGCCCTTCAATATGCCATTTAATTACAATCTAACCCATGAAATCCAACTTTCGATACTGTTTTTAATCCTTCTTATGAACCTCTTTTTGGTCGAAAACCGATGGCCATTCTACCATTTGGTCTTCGTATTAAACCAAAATTGAGAGACACTGTAATCCACCTAAATTTGATTGCCAAGTACAAAGTAACACAAATTCCACCGTGGACATTCGTCGAGAAGAAGTTGTCCTAGCCCGGTGCAGGATAGGGCATACACGTTATACTCATTCATATTTATTACAAGGTGAGCAATTACCAGAATGTATACCCTGTTTTGCACCGTTAACGGTTAAACACATCTTGTTGGAATGTGTAGACTTTGATCCTATGCGTCAAAGGTACTACAATGTTAATATTATGAAAGAGTTATTTGAAACTATAGATTTTAGTCTTGTTTTAGATTTCCTGAAAGAAATCAGACTATATAAATCATTATAATATGTTCTTGTATATATTTACTTATTAATATACCCGTTGACGGGCATTTGTTAATTTACATATATAGTTTGTATTACTACCATATCATTCCTTATTTGTAAATAGTTCGATCTTTATATATTTACATTAATTTTTAATTACATGTACTACTTCATTTTTTCATATTTCATCAGTCTTTGCCCTCAATATGACCTATTTATGTGTCGACGTGCCGTAAAACAACATTCATTCATTCCTTCAAATTTAAATTGTTGTTAGGAAGTAAATATCTGCCGGTGAAAACCATAGTTAGTTCAGCACGATATTGGCTTTATTTCTAGTACGTTTTCAAACGTCAGAATAAGCAAATTATTGTCTGGAAGATTGCTGTTGCATATATTTACACTATTTGACAATGCCAGTTGTTCTGCAGATAGTAAATGAAATACGCGATTCAGATTGTAAGTACGTTTTCTACGGAGGTTTCTAACTGTCATTACTTCATTGCCTAAATGTGTATTGTTTATTGTGCAGTGTAAATTTCTTTGAGGTTGTTTATCAGGTTGTTTATTATATTGTCATTATTATTTAATCCCTCTGAAGTCGCTATACCATTATAGCCTATAATGTGTTAGCGGAATGTAAAACCAGTTATTCATTTTGCCTATGCGTTGAAATTTAAATATAATTTTCATGGTTGAATTACTATGTTGTAAGTCTTGAGTTACATCTAGAAATGTAAGATTTCATTATCGATAAATTACATCGGTAATTGTATTACACGTTTTGTTAAAGTTTTAGCATAATGTCAATTCGAAGAAGGTTTAGAATTCGGGTTTGTCTCAAATAATCACCCTCTTTCTCGCAAATTCGTTTCAATCTTAAACCAAGTCCATACGCTAGCCCCCTCTTTGTGCTTGGTGGAATGGATGACAAATTATTAAGGTATGGTTGCTTGTTCGTTGGTTTAACATACAGGTGCGTGTACACATGGCCGTCATCAAGCTTCACTAAAGTATCCAAAAATTCGATTTGTTTTTTTTTGTCAAATCTAAGTTCGACTTTAATATTGTTTGAATGCTATTTGCGTGATCTTTGAACTTCTCTAAAGGTATTGTGGTCTAGTACTGTCTCAATCATTTTCATCACACCATCTTGTTCTATAAGGGGGTCTTACTCAAAGAAAGAGCTTCTTTACATGCTTTCTTCACGTGTATTGATGGATATAATTTATCCATATATACGAGTATTAAACCACATCAAAACAGAACAGAATAAAATATTTTGGATGTTGTTCATGAACTCCTTCAATTTGTTTATGAAGTCGGTTATATCCTCGATAGAGCTTGGTTGAGCCTCCACAAATTCATTAATTCATTTTCAGCAACCTCGGCGATTTTTTCTGTAGGGGTGTTAATACCGCTTACTATAGTGCGATACGGTGCATTCTTTTTGTGTAATTTTGGATTGCCCTTTAATGTCCCTGCTTGTATATATCTAGGTACAAAAAACTGTTTCATCTTTTCGGAAATGTCTCCATCAGGATACATTTTGTTGACCAACTATTTTACGTTTTTGGTCAACTCCTGAGTCATGTCCCCCTCCGTATTGTCGTAGGACTTACTTTCATTCACCTCTGTCTCTAGCGAATTTATGTATGAATCTTTGTCCACCACTACAATACCAGATCCCTTGTCTGCCGGTCTAATAACTATGTCCTTGTTGTGAAGAAGTTCATAGAAAGCATCATTTTCTGCGTTTGATATATTTAACGTGCCTTTCTTCTTCAAGTTAGTAATTATGTCATTCTTTACAAGCTCTGTGGATAGGTCGAAGTGTTGATCCCTTCCTGCATTAGGAGTAAATAACTTTTACTTTTGATTTGGAACTTTTCTCTGACATCATTTTCATAGCATTGCTTCGCATTTCCCTTATAATAGAAATATTCTTGTAACCTCATTCGCCTTTCCCATTCTGCAAGGTCTGCTAAAAGCTTAATTGTATCCGCTTTCTGTCTGCTTGGTAGAAATGTAAGCCCTTTTTCTAAAAGAGAGAGTTGCGTTTCCGTAAGTTCATGTTTAGAAAGGTTTGTTACCGACGTGGCTATAGAGGATGCAGCAAACTGTACCTCTCGGTTTATGACATTCTGATTTCCTCGACCTGTAAGTATTCTTTCTCTGCATAGTATCCTGAACCAAACCACTACTAAGACGACTTGAATTGTTAAATACGGGATCACTCTGTATAACTGTTGTTAAAGAATCCAGGGTATTTTGGTCAAATCAATCCACGACAGTACGTGGTTGTGAAGAAACGGACGACTGTGCTGTGCTTGATGAAAACATATTACCAGTTTCCATGCAGTTTACATCTATTAAACTAAAATGATCATTTTCAAGAAGCAGGCGTATACTCACACCGGTATCCTTACATAGGTCAGGTCCCTCTCTCTTAAATCGGATCCAGTTAGCACATCTTTTAGTGTATACGTTTAGCTAAATGTGCCTTCAACATGCATGTTGTGTGAAGTGCGTGGTTCAGTGGTAGAACGCCGAACACTAGATCGAGAGGTCGTGGGTTCGATCTTCTACGCACCCACGTTATTTATCCTTGAGCAAGATAATAAATCCACATTGCTTAGTACTGGTTTTACCCAGGAAGGCATCGAGAGAGATTAATTTAAGTTGCAAGAACTTTTTTCGCATTCGATGTAAAATAAATATGTTAAACTAAACCGTTGTGTTTTGTTAAATATATGTTGTCTATTCAGAACCTTAAAAACTAATGCTGTATATGAGCATCCTATTAACATCTTTGTATTGTATATCGACATTGCGATTTAAAAACTTTATATAATATTCATTTATTATTTAATAAATTATGTAGTATTAGATATTATCTTTTTAAAGTAGATTGTCTTCATTAAGAATCAAAACGGTACATTATGTGGTACACGTTATCTACCTTTTACCACAGCCTCCATTGGGATCTGTACTTGCGTCTCAGGTTGTGTGCTTCGGTGATCCCCCATCCTTTCTGAAAACAATATCTCGAGCTGTGATAATCACACTTTATAGTTTTGAGTATATCTATGGTGGCTGATTTCTGCCATTTGTCGTCTTGTCGTCTTTTCGTTATTTCGCCGCGAAAAGATGACAGAACGACGCAAATAACGCAAATATAATAGAAAATGAACAACACAACCTATTAGAATATAGCTACTTTTCATTCAAACAATAGATTAACTTTATTTCTTTCACATAGATTTCGAAACAAGTTCTTACAGTATACTTCTTACAACTTATAGTAATCGTTCTGGATGGCTTCCTGGATAGAACCAGTATTAAACAGTGTGGATTAATTATCTTGCTCAAAGATACATAATTATCTTGCTCAAGGATAAATGGCCGTTCTCTTTACTAATTGACTATTTCGTTATTCGTTTGAGTCAGGTATTTGCGCACAATATAACCTATTTGTGTTGACGTGCCGTAAAACACCATTCATTCATTCATTCATTCATTCATTCATTCATTCATTCATTCATTCTTTCATTCATTCATTCATTCATTCATTCGTTCATTCATTCATTCACGGCCAGGGCGAGGATCTACATGGCCGCGGCGAGGATCTTGAGTACTCACTTCACTGGATTGGTGGACAATAGATAACAACAAATTCATTCCCTTATTTACGGTGTCCTGTTAGGGCCTTCTTACCATCGCATCTTACCATTGACCATCGACCTAGTATGGATGGAAGATGCGATGGTCGATGGTAATATTCGGTTGTCGATGGTAAGATGCGATGGTAAGATGCGATGGTCGATAGTAAGATGCGATTGTCGATGGTAAGATGCGATAGTCTATAGTAAGATGCGATGATAAGATGCGATGGTCGATGGTTAGATGCGATGGTCGATGGTAAGATGCGATGGATCGCATCTTACCATCGACCATCGCATCTTACCATCGCATCTTACCATCGACCACCGCATCTTACCATCGACCATCGCATCTTTCCATCGACCATATCTTACCATCGACCTAGGTCGATGGTCGATGGTAAGATGCGTTGGTAAGATGGCCCTAACAGGACACCGTACTTATTAGTGAAATGAACCAGAACATAATGTAAATTCATTTACACTTTTCGACATCGGAAAATCTTTGGAAAATGAACAATCTTTCTACTTGTGTGTATACGTTATAATATGGATTCCGAAATTGCCCTGCGCAAAGTAACAATTTTTAAAAATGCCCAGCAGTATCAGAATTATTAACACGCGCGATATGTATAATTCCAGAATCGTCCGTGCAAAAAGCAGGAAGTGGGACAAATTAGAAATAGTTCCGTGTGTAATATGCGCCTGTTTGATCAGTGTCATTAATAAAAAGTTATCGTCCATTGCAACAGCGCAAAAAGAGTGTAAAACATTATGCAATCAAAATAATGATATAAATAAATAGCAAATGGATCGCTTTTTTTTTTTTACATATATGTAAAAGAAAAGTGTGTTTTGCTCAAATAAGGTCACCTGACTCGATAAATGTTGGATGAACGGAGACTTACATTATATTTGACAATCTTAACTACTCGAAGCAACTCATTAAGGATAATTTTAAAAAGCTCTTACAAAATTTAGTGTGATGCAATGTGTCGAATATCATTTTTTATTGAATGCCTTTTACATAATGACCTTAGAAAAGTGTACTTAAAACCTACCACATAACAAAGATAAATTGATTCAACTGATGCAGACCACATTTGCAAGAGAAGCTACCACTTCTATTTCTTGTACTAATTTCAGGCTTTTCTTTACAAACGCCCCTACTGATAATAATAACATATGGACTTCCGCTGAGGTTTGCCAAGCGTTATCTTTTTATACGAGTATGAAACATAGATTATATTTATTTTGTCATCTGCTAGTCAGGGAGACATTATTGTTGCGTTTAATAAAACACATCGGTATCTGGATGGCATCTCGATATTGATAATCCGTTCTTTGCTCATATGGCTACTAATATGTATCCACCAGAGCTCACGCTTTGAATAAAACCAACAATTTGGATATCATAGCAGCATTCCTCGATCTTTACCTCTAAATTTCAAATGATTAAGTACATACTAAAATCTATGATAAGATATACGACTTTAACTTTGGCATCGTTAACTATCCACATTTATCTCCCAGCTCATTCGGTTTGCTAGGGCATGTAACGACGTTAAGGAGTTCAATGATCGAAATCAAGTAATTACAAGTAAACCTCTTTAACAAGGTCTTCGTAATCATAAACTACATAGATCATTTTCAAAGTTATATCGCCGAAACGAAAACCTGCTGGAGAAGTGCAAAACGAACTAAAAACATGTCTGTGAAAATGTACCCTTTGTTTGTGGTGCAGTGATTACTTCTCCGTGGCCGAATGGCTAACGACGTTGCGTTGTAAATCTTCGCGGGTTAACATCCCACTGGGAGCTCGACTTGTAAGTGAGGAAGTGTCGATTCGTACGGATGGTGGGAGGTACAGTCTTGGTTCTACACAGGAAACGTGGGTGGTCTGCCTCCACCACAAAACAATTCGACCGTCATATATAACCTTACATGTGTTGGAAAAAATGTCAAATATACCAGCTCCAGTTAATCGATCAATTTGAGTATATTTTCCCGTCCTGGTGTCATAAACTTTTTGTAATCGTGCCATATAACTTATATTACATTAATTATTTTAAAACAAATCGAAATGATATATGAACTCCATTAAGATTAATAATTTTACCAGAGAAATAGGTTATGTAAATAATAATACTGTTAATGATTGTTTTGTTTACTTCACAAAAAAAGGAATATAAAAAGATCAGACACTCTTATCGGTTCATCTTTAAAAGGATATGACCTCGTAAGTTCGGCTGTACGTAACTCATAAAAAACATCCCCATATGATCCACCAACAATTGAATTACTTATCAAATTACAATGAATATATAAAGTATCAATAAATTTGTTATGTTTGGTACTACTGTGCCAAATTTAGTTTCTCTAATAACTGCATCTTTGTCAACTCCAATTAAGATGTGAAAGTTGATTCTCTTAAATCAAGCATGAAATTATTATGAATGGTAACTAAACATTTGAAACTTGATCAATCAAATTCAGTTCTTATTAGAACATGCGTTAAATCACCATTTACAGTCAATATTTCTTTTATATAATTATCGATATCGGCATAACTGTAATTTCCATTTGTAAAAAAATTGCTTTTGGATCTTTATCTTTTCCATTGTAATACCTTACCACTTTTTTATTAAATTCTTCACTAATGTTATACCAAGAGTACGTCATGTCAAGTCCAATGCCATACTGTTTGTTCTTGTCTAATATCAATGGTATGTCAAATACAGTTGTAAAATTACTCGGTGTGTTTGAGTTATTGTATATTGAAGCTTTTTCTGATGAGAATACAATTGTTTGTTCCATTATATATATATTTATATTAGTTGATAATATTAATTACCTAAATAAAACAGTTTGAAACTAGATTTCTCACAATTGAGAACTTGAGTAGTGTCACGTTTTATGGTTGATCCGAAATAAAGTATGTTGCTTTGTGTGAGATCTAATTCAAATATTTCTTTCAATATTCGTTTGTCATTTTCTATTGTTGGATATAAAAACTTTTTCTGACCACCAGCAATACCTTAATAAAAATGTTCTACGTTCCCTTCTGTATAAGTAAAATCTTTTTCAAATTCATAGCGCCCATATTTTCTAATGGTAGCCCTCCTAGTAGTTTTAAAAGTAATATATTGTTCATTGTCTATAAATGGATTTATTACAAGAGTAAAAGGTTCAAGAAAGAGCTGATGAGTAGTTCTTTGAAGTGGTTTTCGTGTTGGGTATGATGCATAACCAACATCATCTTTCATAATGCTTATTCCTATCTATTGTTGATTCAAACAATAGAATCCAGCTTGCATTGTCTACTCATCAATTATGCCAAGAAGTGCTGTGTGGCGACTATCAGACTTTTGATTAAACTGTTTCAATAAAGCTATTTCATTATCAAAAGCTTTGCTTCCTTTAACCTGGGCAGCTTTTGCAGCAGCAATAGCAGTCAAGAGTTAATTTTTGTGAGCCATTTTGTTCAAAGCAGTCTCCAGCGACTTGCCGTCAACCATTTCCTTTTTGATGTCTTCAACCTCTTTGCTGATATCGCCAACGTTAATGCTTCTCTGTTCATTTAATATTTTAATTTGAGTTATTTCGGTAACAAAAGCAGTTCTCATTTGTGTTGTAGCATCAGCAATATCGGCTTCAAGTTCATTGTTTTCTACCATTTGTTTATTGATTTCTTTAATTCGCTCATTAATACTTTCAACACCAACTTGTATTTTTTCGCCTAACTTTTTATAGAGATCGCCATCTTCCGATCCATCTTCTTTCTTTTCTAACTCTTTTGAAGTATTACCCAGAGTTTTATTTCATCTTTTAAACCATTTTGAATTTCAATCATTCTCTCACTGTTTGTCTGCATTTGCTTTTGTATCAGACTTATTTTGTCACCAACACCTGTTGTTAAATTGTTCTTAATGTCTGGAATATTTGTCAATACTATAATCACCTATGACATTTGCTACTCTTCTTACAGTGAATTGATTTGTTGCCACCTGGTTCTTACCCTTGTGAAGATAATTAAATAGATGTTTCTGTTTTACATACCCAGACAGCACAATACCAAAATTTGTATATTAATACCGTCTGAATTAGTTTCCTCGCTTCCAAGATCATTAAAATGTCCAATTATATATAATATGATTAGATTAAATTTCACCCGAGGCTTTGCCTTGGCTTTGCTATAGCTTTGCTATAACTCACCAGTGAAGTTTCTTTTGACCAACTTCCTAGGACGATCACGATATAGAAAATCATACTGTCTGTCAGTTGCTTTTCTGTACTGCTCTTTGCTAACACAGCTCACGATTAACTGGAGTTGCAAAGAAAATATAATGAGAACAGTTCAAACGAATGTCTTTGGGAGTTTTGTAATAAGATTGTGACAAGTAAATCACGCCACAATTTTTATGCCTTCCCTGGATAAAATAATTAATAATATCATTTTGGATGCGATTACAAACATAATCATCAAAAATGACTATCTTCTGATTATCCGAATCTAAAGTATCCACGGGGATAACTTCATCATTTGAACATTCTAGTTTGTCTTCAACCGAAATTTTATTCGTTTTTGCTTTTTTTTAAGATTTTGTGACAAGACCGTGTACTTTGACTGTTCCAAGTTTTTAGCAAACAAATAAATCTTGTCATAGTAAACTAAAGATTTTAACAACGTGTGAACTAATGTGTTTGTCTTGCCAGACCCTGAATTACCACATATAAGCATTCTAAAACAACAGTCTGGCATGAAGTTCCATATCTGCTTGAAATTACCGTTTTCTGACTTTATATCATAGTTTGGAATTTCCATTATAATAATATACTTGGATAATACTTAACTAAATCTTATTTATATTATTTTCTCTAACCCCATAGTATACATGTCTTTGTTAAAGTGGAAAGAATTAGCGAATAAAATGCAAATATCGAATAATCTTGTTAAAGAATATGAAAATAAAGTTATTCAATAAAGACTAGAAAGAGGAGCTAGTAAGGAGTTTTATCAAACAATGTTCCAGTCAGTAACTAGTGAAATAACAGAGCAAACAAGACAGCTAGCTAAACATTTGGTTACCCTTCTATGAAATACGCCAATAGTTGGCTATACCTCCGGAGGCACTACGCCCGCCATTAGCTGCCCGCCTGAGCGTGGAGCTATAGCACCACCGCCACCACAACCACCACTTGTTTCTGGAGACAACAAACCGGCTATCATACAAACCGTAGGACCTAAAGACCGGGCATCGCCGGCTGATTATATGGAGGAACTGAAGCGGAAGATAGAGTCCAGAGCTAAATTAAAAAAGGCTTCAGAAAGAGTGCTTGAGCCAAAACCTGTCAAAACCTTTTAAGAATTACATGAAAAAATCAAAGAAAAAAACACTTCAATCGCGCTTGAGACAGAAGAGGAAGAAAAATAATCGGAAGAAGGGGAAGAGGAATTGGAAGAAGAACCTACCGCGAGGCCTAAGAAACCAAAAGCAATGTATGATGTTAACTTAGATACTGGTATGGAAAAAGAAGTACTTGATAAGTATGGTTTGCTAGTCACATCTGAAATACCAGGTATTACTGATGGGAGTGCTGATTATGAAAAGTATGTCAGAAAGGCTAAAAAAACACGCAATACCTTGTCCAAAATCTCTAGACAAAAGAATAGACAACCTCAGCAAAGAAAAGCTAGATGAAAGGTTTCAGAAATCAGAAAACTATAAGAGCTGATGAAAAACTTAAAAATATAATGGATCCTAAATTACGAATGGAAACTTTAACCCCGCTTGAAACTGAACGTGACGAGGTGATTGATGAACTAGAAGCTATTGATTATTACATGCAAAGAAGAGAAATATAAAAAAGATCGGACAGGGAAAGTAGCATTCAAGGAGGACAGTAAACCACAAAACACAGAAACAAACACGCAAACAGACAAACAAGAAGGCAAAAGCAATAATAAATGCAAACGACATCACAAACACAAAAAGGGTTGACAATAGGGCTACCGCCTTGGAACGGTCAGTGGCAAAATAGGCCACTGGGGGTTTAAACCCGTTCTAGGGTGAACCAAACCTCACACTTACCCTACTAAAGGTTACCTGAACGAGTTCGGGCAGCCAAAGAGACTACAATACATAACGAATTAACTTACCTACATAATAAATTGACTTATCTACATAAAGAATTGACTTATCTACATTACGAATTAACTTATCTACATAACGAATTGAAAAATACTATTAGCAGACAGCTATGGCTTTCCATTTTTACATGTGTGTACGATGTGACAAAACAATATACGTAGGAGAAACAGAAAGCCCTTTGAAAGAACGCATTACAGAGCACCTCCCGGATAGGCCAAAGAGGGCATGAAGACGCTCTGCTAGCAAGGTCAACGGCTCCAAACAAAATTAACAGAAAAAAACTTATAAAATCATTCCTTTTTTCTTCAATCTTTTGTAACGGCGGCCATATTTGTTCACAAAACGGTTATCAGAATTATTGGACCATTGGTTTATTTGACCAATGGTTCATGAGAAGTTACGTTAAAGATTGTTTTGTCTTTCGTAAAAGCGGTCATACTTATTTAACGATTCAGATGTATGTCAATCGGAGAAAAGATCATGTGACGATGCTTTTGGTGAAGTTCTAAAGCAATCGGGCCATTGGCTGATGTGAAGTTGTTTATAGATGTTTCTATTTTTAGTAAAGCAGGCCATATTTGTTGACGGATCGAGACAATGTGTAAAACTCTGAGAAATCGTATTGGAACGATGCTTTTTGCGAAGTTACAAAATAATTCGGCCATTGGTTTACGGGAAGCCTTTATTTTAACTTTAGTAACGGCAGCCATGTGTTGACGGCCGAGTGCAATTTGTATAATTCTGAGAAACGGTCATGAGACTGTGCTTTTGTTGAAATTTCAAAACAACTAGACCAGTGGTCCATGAGAAGAAGACGTTTAAAGATGTTTCTATTTTCAGTAGCGGTTGCCGTGTTTAGTGACCAATAAGTGCGATTTTACGAGTCTGAGAACGGGTTATAAGGCAATGGCTTTAGTACAATTTCAAATCAATTGGGCCATTGGTTTATAAGTAGATTTTTACAGATTTTTCTATTTTAGTAACGACGGCAAATATTATTTGTAAATGGATCTTAATGAATCGGGGATATTTGTAAAAGTTTGGGAAAAGGGTCATGAGCCGATGCTCCTGGTGAAATACAAAACAATAAGGTCATTGTTTAGCGAGAAATCGTTTAACAATGTTTCTATTGTTAATAACGGTGGCCATAGTTGTTGGCGAATCGGAATGATTTTTCATAAATCAGAGAAAGGTTAACAAGGATTTTTATAAATCTGTAAAAGGTTCACAAGACGATGCTTTTTGGGGAGGTTTTCTCAACGATTGGTTCATGATAAGTTTAAAGATGTTTCTATTTTAGTAACGGCGGTAATATTTGTTGATGGATATGGATGCTTATATAAATCTGAGAGAGGACCGTGCAAGGATGCTTGTTATGAATTTTCATCAACGTACTGCTAGCCATCCCATCAGCTTTGTTAGCCTCTGGCAAGTAGAGATTACAAGAGCGCAGCCTAACGAGGCATTATACGCCCGTGTCCTTATGATTATGTTAGTTTAGGTTATACCTATTACGAAACATACCTATGGCTTATAACAAACATTCGTGTTGGGCTATTATGTTACAGCATTTCTATGTGTGAGGTAAATATGACCTTTGAACTTCTAACAAAAAATGCTTCATGGATTGGTGGCTGTAATGCTTTACAAGGGAATGGTCTTGAACTTTGACCTACTGACCCCAAATACAGTAGAGTTCTTTCTCTCACCGATCAATGTTCATGGTTGTAGGTATTATGGCTTCGTTATCATCTGGAATGCCTATTTACATGTAAGGTAATGGTGACCTCGCCCTTGGACCTACTGACTCCACAAATTAGGGATCCTCATCACAAATAGGGCAATATACCTATGAAGCTTCATGAGTGTATGTATTATGGTTTCAATGTATTATGGTTTCAGAGTTATTCCCTGGAATGTGCATTTTCATAAAAGGTCACGGTGCATTTGACCTTTGACCTACTGACCCCAAACAATTGGGTTCCTCCTCTCACAATGTGCCTATGAGTTCCATGACTGTAGGTTACGGTTATCGTGACCTTTACCTTTGACTTGCTGACCCCCGAAACAAATGGGATCGGGGGCCCCGTTTGGTCAAGGGGCAAAGAATAGGGCCACTGCAGATCCCTTTGGAGGGGTAGGCAGAGGGGTAGAATCCCCCTAAATTCATGTTCATTTCATCTTCTTTTTTTTCATGTCTATTAAAGGTCTTCATCATGATCCCTGCATTGTTTCAGGTGCTATCTCGCTCGCATCAAAGAGCAGTGGCAGAAAAACAATAACGTGGCTCCAGCGTAAATGGAGTTTCTACGATAGAATTTGCAGCAACTCTGCAGTTCAGGGTGAGAAAGTTCTAGGCCCATTTTCCATATTTTATCTCGACGTACATGGAAGATGAGCCTGGCATGTTCATGCCTGTTAGGCGCCATATAACCTTTTCATGTGTTGGTGCGCCTTAAAACCCCAATTCAATTCTCTACCTGCGATGTTCCATGAGTGTAGGTTTAAGATTTGAGTCATCTTCCAGTGTGTTTGTGTGTGTGTGTATGGTTCGATAAAATATCTTAAAGAGATGGGCACAATAGAGTCTGGACTTTAATTTTTTTTAATTTTGAATTTTGAAAGTGACATAGCTATTTAATGTCTGAATATATGCCAAAAAAAGTCAACATCAGCGGTTAATTCAACTTAAATTCGTGTGTTGGCTCTTTCTTGTCCGACTTGTTTGGATTTATGGTGTATGTGGTGCGTTTGTGATTGTAGTGTGTATGATATGGCTCCCTGGTCCTCATATCATAAATGCTGGGGGTTGATGAGGTATATGTCTGTATCACGTTGTCTTGGGGATGATTAGCGTGTCCATTTGCGGCATATTGATACTTATGGGCATCGAACTGTGGTCTGTTCGGTTCATAACGTGTGTTTAAGTTGTAATGTTGGGGCATTTTGTTGCGTTTAGTTGTGTGGTTGCTGTGAGTTGGTGGTTGCTATGCCTAGGACACTGCATATATTGTGGTTGATGTCTGGACTGAGGTAAGGCGGCAGCTCATTCACCACGTGTTCGCGTGAGATCCGAGGATCACTGCGTGTCTAGGCTACCGCGGTGAGGCAAGGGTTAATTACGGTCGATAACGGTGGCCAGTCAAGACTGCCCATGTGGCGTATCAGCTACATGTTGGTGATGAAAGGTACCGTAGGGAGGCGCTCCCTAGTCCTAAAAGGGCATGTGCCGTATTTATTATTATCACATAACATGTGGTGTGGGAGTGTAATAATACCATTCAATATTTTCGATATTCCACTAGTGGTATAACATAATGTTAATGAAGGTTTTCGACGTAATGTGATGTTATAAGTTATGTAATAAATAGAATCTAACATTCGTTCTCATTCATTATTGAATTTATTAAACTCGTTAGCAAAAATGATATAATGCTCGGCACGAGCCTCGCATTATATCATTTTATAAACTCGTTTAATTCGTGCCGAGCATTATATCATTTTTGCTAACGAGTTTAATAAATTCAATAATGAATGAGTACTCATGTAAGATCCTCTATTTATTGTTTTCGATTACCGTTTCTATTTGCATACATATGAATAATGTATTGCAAATTGTCACATCCATTTTTAACGAGATTTTACTGACTTGTAATTGTTTGGTTTAATTATACGCGTTGGGTTCTCAAACTATTACTGATATGTTTTGCAGATTATGGCCTAAAAGTTGCGGGCCACTTTTTGATTTCGAATTTACATCGTGTATTTTTTATATCTACTGTAGAGTTGCGCTGGCGTTTTGTTACTTTTTTTCTTTTTTCTCTTCTTTTTTAAATTCGCTTTTATGATATCTCTGTTTACTCTTTAATATACCATATTTATACCCACGTGTTTGAAGAAAAAAACAGGGTATATTAAAATCGCCTCCGTTTGTCCGTCCGTCCGTTACCGCATCTCCTCCTAAACCGCTGAACTGAATTCAACCAAACTTAGGAATAACCACTGAGAACATGATTTGACGTGTTTAATGTCAATAAGTGAACAATATTGATGACGACATGACGTAATAAATTTGAATAAGTCGTCAAATTTCTTATCGACATATTGAAATATAACTAGTCAAGACGACATACAGCAACTAAACTTATTTAATTGACGAACATTTCGACTTCAGTCTTTCAGACATGTGAAGGTAAATCGTACTAAGTTGCATTCTTTCAAGTCGAAATGATTCAAGAAACATGCCGTAAGTCGAGAAAATGGGGTCGAGAAGACGCGAAACAATGCAACAACCCGCCAATTTCGAAGTCTACAAGGAGGTAATTAACGCAACAACTGGTGACCCTTAAACGTTTTCATATACATTTGATTAAGTCGTCAAAGTTCTTATCGACATATTGAAATATAACTAGTCAAGACTACATACAGCAACTAAACTTATTTAATTGACGAAAATGTCGCCTTCAGTCTTTCTGACATGTGAAGATAAATCGTACTAAGTTGCATTTTTCAAGTCGAAATGATTCAAGAAATACGCCGTAAGTCGAGAAAATGGGGTCGAGTAGACGCGAAACAATGCAACAACCCGCCAATTTCGAAGTCTATAAGGAGGTAATTAACGCAACAACTGATGACCCTTAAACGTTTCCATAACATTGAAAGAATGTCGCGTTGTCGTGGGCGACATTACGACAATACGACAATGCGACGCCCGACAATGCGACATCGCGACATCGCGACTTTGCGATACGACATCACGACATAACAATGGCGATGTCGCATCGCAATGTCGTATCGCAATGTCGAGTTGTCGTATCGCCCACGACAATGCGACATTGTATCTGGCCCCAACCGGACACCGTAGTAGACCCTTCTACAGTTTGAAATTATGCTTTCCTCTTTGAGTGACCGGACGGGCGGTGGACTCTATAACGTGTTCCTAAATACTTTAAGGCGGGAAACGTTTGATGAATATCTTTCACTCCGTTTTGTCGTGCCCTTTGCGGTTTACCCCTTCATACGCTGACGTCAGACAAGTCACCGAGAACATACGTACGGTATCCGGATGGTACGGAAGCGTATTCGTGCCTCGTATTGTTGGGTTATATTGAATTTCTCAATTTAAGATAACTCGAGTTGTTATGATATATATCTATAAATCGATATAACTATGTCGACAAAACACGATGTAATTCAATAAATGCAAAACAAATACGTTAAAATGGTTCTTTATTTTACAATAAACAAATTTTAGTGAACTTGACTTTTTTTCTTTTCTTTATATCGCGTTGAGACAAAATGAATAAAAATATATCAGTATAAAATAGGGTTTTCTGTTGAAATAAGGAAAACGGATTTATGTTTTGACAGAGAGCCGGGGCGTTTGGTACTCTCAGTACTCTGACAAGGCTAAGCAGACGATTATGCACTCTTAATGTCTGTGAAGCTGGCCAATCACCAATTCGGGGACCAATATCCCTTGTCATGGATATCCCTCTAGGGAGGTATTGAAGACAGACGCCATTTTTCTGCGAGAGAGTCAGGTCTGTCAACCCTTTTTCTTCCTGCATTTTACTCTATATTGCATTTTTGTTAATCTATTTCATTCTTGAACTAGTTGCATATTACGCCTTACATCGTCTTCGATTGAAGGTATTACCTGGTTCTACACAAACTAATCGATTTATCGAGTATTTATGCGAAGTATACGAGCTTGTGTTCGCCAGACCACAGGCAGACGGCGCGTACCCTACCCCGCCCACATCCTACCCCCCTCTACTACCCCCTCCCCCTCTACTACCCCCTCCCCCTCTCTACTACCCCCTCCCCACCTGTTTCTCTACTACCCCCCTTAAATATGTTTTCAATAAACTGTTCTACTTGGTTTTCAATGAAACAAATAAATAAAAAAATACATACTCTCTATACCATATAAAGGTGTCTGACTCTTTAATAAAAACAGCTATAGACCTCGCTTAAAGCCTTGCTGTGCTTGTATTTTTGGTCACAGCATCGTCATTCCGATTCGAATCAATAGGGTACATATTATAACAAATAGCCACAACACTGATTTCTTCAATGTGTACTTTATATCGCATCAGCGAAACGTTAAAGACGTTTGAAAGTAGGTCGACTGTGATCTGACCTAAGCAATGCATTTTCTATGTACATGGTACGTTAGTGGGAAATATCTATCTGCGACGACTCTCGCATAAATATGCAGCGTGATCGTTGAAAGAAAACCGTTTAACAACACTCACCGGTACGAAGAACTTCCAGGAGTAATCACAGACGCTGCAATCGAGTTCTTTCGGAAACGGTCATTTGTTTACCGTTACGACTCGCCATGTTATATTAAATTACTGGTTTCCTTGTTACCTTTATACTTACGATATGAAGTTGGGTACAAGGCGACCGGAAATGAGACTGGACCAATCCGGGTGACTTATTTTCAACATGGCGAATCGAAACGATAAACAAATAACCGTTTGCGAAAGAACTCGATTGCAGCGTCTGTGATTACTCCTGGAAGTTCTTCGTACCGGTGAGTGTTGTTAAACGGTTTTCTTTCAACGATCACGTTGCATATTTATGCGAGAGTCGTCGCAGATAGATATTTCCCACTACCGTACCATGTACATAGAAAATGCATTGCTTAGGTCAGATCACAGTCGACCTACTTTCAAACGTCTTTAACGTTTCGCTGATGCGATATAAAGTACACATTGAAGAAATCAGTGTTGTGGCTATTTGTTATAATATGTACCCTATTGATTCGAATCGGAATGACGATGCTGTGACCAAAAATACAAGCACAGCAAGGCTTTAAGCGAGGTCTATAGCTGTTTTTATTAAAGAGTCAGACACCTTTGGTATAGAGAGTATGTATTTTTTTTTATTTATTTTTTTCATTGAAAACCAAGTAGAACAGTTTATTGAAAACATATTTAAGGGGGGTAGTAGAGAAACAGGTGGGGAGGGGGTAGTAGAGAGGGGAGGGGATAGTAGAGGGGGAGGGGGTAGTAGAGGGGGGTAGGGTGTGGGCGGGGTAGGGTACGCGCCGTCTGCCTGTGCGCCAGACAACAGAACGTATACATAAATTATACAGTATTAGAAGTATATATATTCAAGCAGTATGGTAACACTAAGCTACAAATTAGGGCGTCTGAATTAGTTGGTTCTAACTGGGGATACTAGTATACCTTTTTATCATATGTACACTTCCTCCGAATTATTAGCACAGTGTAAATAACTTTTCACAATTGGTCTAATTTTAGAATTATCTCCGACAGCGGCTTACCGCGGCTAATTGGCTAATTATAGCACAGCAGTTTGCACGCACTGTGTTAGCCATCGCCCAGTGTGTATGCAAGACTAATTGAACATGAATGTGTTATTAATAGGCCATTATTTCATTCAACGTTTATCTAATTGGACTACACCACTGGGGTTACAAAACCTTAATTTGAATGATCGGTTAAAGGTACACTGGCTGGGAATTTGGGGTGCTTGTGATCTCCGACCAACATTTGCCTAAGAGCGTGTGGAATAAACGTGATAGTATAACGGTCTTTTTACATTCCAAAATAGTTTGTTTGTTTTTTTAGATATTGGTAGCAATGACCTCTGTAGTCGTTGTATATCCAAAGACATTAGTGACATCTATCTGCTCCCTTGCAAAGAAATGCATTGAAGAGGGAGCGGAAATTGTTTTAATTTCAGAAATCCTTCCACGCTGTAGATGTGAAGATTTTATAACGACCGTGTTGCCTTGACAAATTCGCTGTTTTAGGAAGCTCTGCAAACCAGTAATTGTATACACTTCTGGTTAAACTCTGGGAGAAACTTCTCTTCTCGTTTCCTCGCAAAATTTATTCATTTTGATGGTGTACACAACAAGGAACCTTCTGGCATGCGTTACTATTTCAGATCAGTCAGGGGAGCCATCCTTTCTGCGAAGAAAAGGTTAAAATTATCCACTTCTAACTAATAAGTGAAGTTGTATCTCAGAATTATATATTTCGCATTAACGCGTTTCCCAAGATATTTTAGTTGCTCGGTCCAGTTAGTATGGAATCTAATCAATTGTTGTTTTACACGATATGCTGTGACACGAAGTGAGTTGAATATTGAATATGTGTAATGCATATGTAATTGTCTATATATGTACATCATAATGTCCTAGCCATTTAATTATGACTAATTATATGCTTCTCTATAATTTCTTCATTTATTTCGTTTTTGAGGTATAGTCTCACAGTAGTTCACCAGGTGCAGTAGACTAAACAGTACTTGAGATTCGTGTATGTTACGCTGACGTCCAGGTCATTGGTATAAACATACCATATCCACTCAGGTCAGTGTTTAGTTACTTACATCATTTATATTGCCCAATATGCGACAACATAGTTGTATCTACATATTACTATACATTTTCATACCAATCGTCCAATATGCATTAAAGCGCATGTGCCTCCTTCTTCACATTTGCTTAACATATTACTTTATTTCAAGACAGTGATCATAACAATCGTCAGATATGCATTATAGCGCTTGTGCGTTCTTATGATGCGTTCTTATGATAGTATTCCTTTTCAAGACAGTGATCTCTAATTGGAACAGTGTGCCGGATGTATAATATTACCTCTAATATCATTGTAGACTACGGTTGGAACAAATAAAACTGTTCCTCGTAGCAATGTATCAGATATCGCCAGTGAGACAGTGTGCTCACTTTAAATCGTACCTTGTACATGGGACAGTGTGCCCTCTTTAAAAAGTACCATATACATGGGACAGTGTGCCCTCTTCCAACAGTACCATATACATGGGACAGTGTGCCCTCTTCCAAAAGTACCATATACATTGGACAGTGTGCCCTCTTCCAAAAGTACCATATACATGGGATAGTGTACCCTCTTCCAAAAGTACCATATACATGTGACAGTGTGACCTCTTCCAAAAGTACCATACACAGGGGGCAGTGTGCCCTCTTCCAAATGTACCATATACATGGGACGGTACATGGTACAGTGTGCCCTCTTCCAACAGTACGATATACATGGGACAGTGTGCCCCCTCCAAAAATACCATATACATGGGGCAGTGTTCCCTCTTCAAAAAGTACCTATACATGGGACAGTGTGCCCTCTTCCAAAAGTACCATATACATGGGACAGTGTGCCCTCTTCCAAAATTACCATATACATGGGACAGTGTGTCCCCACCAAAAGTACCATATACATGGGACAGTGTGCCCTCTTCCAAAAGTACCATATACACAGGGCATTGTGCCCTCTTCCAAAAGTACCATAGACATGGGACAGTGTGCCCTCTTCCAAAAGTACCATATACATGGGACAGTGTGCCCTCTTCCAAAAGTACCATATACATGGGACAGTGTGCCCTCCTCCAAAACTACCATATACATGGGACAGTGTGCCCTCTTCCAAAAGTACCATATACATGGGACAGTGTGCCCTCTTCCAACAGTACCATATACACGGGATAGTGTGCTCTCTTCCAACAGTACCATATACACGGGACAGTGTGCTCTCTTCCAAACGTATCATATACACGGGACAGTGTGCCCTCTTCCAAAAGTACCATATACACGGGACAGTGTGCCCTTTTCCAAAAGTACCATATACATGGGACAGTGTGCCCTCTTCCCAAAGTACCATATACATGGAACAGTGTGCCCTCTTCCAAAAGTACCATATACATGGGACAGTGTGCCCTCTTTAAATAGTATCTTCTATACAGGACAGTGCGCCAGCTTTAAATGCTCCTTAGGATTGAGGCGGTGACCACCTTGAGTATTATCTTAGAAGTAGGACAGTTTGCCTACCTTGAATAATACCTTACATGTAGGACGTTGTGCTCACCGTGAATTGCATTTATGAAATAGGACAGTGTCCACTGTGACATTGCTTTAGGAGTGGGGACGGTGAACCAGGTCATCTATCCAGGTAAAGTATTGGATAGTCACTGCGTGCACGTCATACTTCGGTGTACTGGTTTAAGTCGTTAAGTTACAATACCAAAACATAACAAACAAGACATTACGTCAATGTTCCAGACACCGTACATTTACGTACAGACACCGTACATCTACGTCCCAAATAACGTGGCTGTGTCCACATTTACAGTGATCAGTACTGTAATATCAAATAACAATGTACCTATTGTAATTGTTCTACATAGTATAATATTATATTAAATACATATAATTTGATTTCATACAGGCATTGACTATTGCTCGGAACTTTTTCCGGTTGTGATGCCTTAGTTGTGAAGCCTAAAAAAACAAATAATAAAAAAATAATAATAATAATAAAAATATATATATATATATCATTTTATACCTATATTTTGAACTAGGATTCAATTATTAGTTAAGCTATTGACACCTTATGGACTGATGGGTCACAGTTCCTTGTCGTCCGATGAAAGGCATGCTCTATGCTTCACCTTAACCGGGAAATTCATTGTTGATTATATTTCCTGTTGAGTACAATACTTTTTCAGCATGCCTCGGAATGACACACAGTCCGACAAGCTAGGTCGCCTTCTGGCAGGGAGGATTGCGGATGACCCATAGCTGCGGGAATCCCTCATGTCATCTCTGGATATCGTCCCATCACAGTAAACTTCCACAAGAGCGCACATAAAAGGCGCGCTGAACTGTCTGACAAAGGCAAGGGACCCGCCAAGAAGAGTCAAATTGAGGACACAATACAACCCTCGTCCTCTGACACATCATCGTCAGATGACAACATACGTTACGCACTGGCGGAGGGTCAGTCCAGTGAAATAAATTCAGATGGCAATGCCAGCGACGATGAGGACAGTGCTTCCAATGAGGACCCCAATGACAGCGAAAACGGTGAGAATCCAACACCTCTGACAAAGATAACAGAGGCAAATAAACACGCAACATATCTAAGCGAAGACCCCGTGACAGTGACATTGTACTTAACACCAGAGGGAGTACTTCTCTAAAACACAAAATGATAAGTTCCTCACTTGCAATTTCAACCAGGAAGGCTGACAACAGATATATTCAACGCTTCGAGGGGTTTTGCAACCAACAAAACCCACCGAAGACAGTTTGCCCTGCGTCGGTCTCTACAATTCTGCTTTTAATTGCCTCTCTGTACAACATGTTTTTTGCAACATCAACTATTTACAGTCATTTATCTGCAATTGCTTTCATGCTCAAAATAGCAAACAAACCAGACTCTACACAGATTTTCTTAGTTCAAAGAATGATAATGGGTTGCAAAATAGGATCAAGATCAGTAGACTCAAGCTTACCTATCCTCCTACCTGACTTTCGCAAATTGGTTAAAGCATGTACACACATTTTCTACATTTATGACTGCATAATGTACCAGGCTATTTTCCTTACCGCTTTCCATAGATTTTTTCGATTAGGTGAACTCCTTCCCGCTGTGCATTGTCAAACAAAGTCGTACAGTATAAAGATATTCAAATTACAAAAAGTTGCGTTTGCATAACTTTACATCATTTCAAATCTAAAAGCAACCCGATTCCTGTAAAAAAAAAAATAAAAAAAATAAAAAAAATAAAAAAAAATAATAAATTATTTCAAGTTCAAATAGCAAGTACTGCCCTGTTAAACACCTCAAACAATATATGAGCATAAGAGGGAAACAAGCCGGGCCACTACTTGTCCGTAGAACAACACGCCCCTGATTAGAGCCTTGTTTTCAAATAACTTTTCCAAAGTACTCGCGTTTTCAAAAATGTCAACAAAGTCCTACAAACCTCATATTTTCCGAATTGGTGCTTGCACTCAAGCCATTATGTCGGGAATATCAGAAACAAAGATCATGGCCTTGGGTCGATGGAAGTCTACCGCATACAGGAAATACATTCGAATCCCGTCATCTCATTAACACATTCAGGGCTTGCACTGGCTTATTTTTTCTTTGCGCAACTACTTTCGCCAAAAAAAAAAGAAAAAAAAAAAAAAGAGCCAAATTGAAACATTGGAGCCAAATAATGTCTTTATGGCACAAACTCGTTTCGTGAAGTTTTAGTTCACATGGTTTTCGACTTGAAATCATCAATTGTTTGGAGTAACTATAAACATGCCTTATACCTAAAACAAACTAAAGTTCAAGATGGAGCTTGTAGTTACAGTCGGTGTCTAGTTCTATAGTAGAAAGCATGTTGGAACATCTCTAAACATTTAGCAATTTGAAGCACATGCTACAAAAAAAAAAAAAAATAATAATAATAATAATAATAATAAAAAAAATAATAATAAAAAAATAGGTCCTTGAAAGTTACATTTCTTGTAACATTGTTCGACTTTTATATCTACTTTTAACGTGGTCTATAAATTTTAAAACATTTGGAGTAATAGAAGCCTGCTAATTATTCAAAACACTATGGTAAGTTAGAGATGAAGCATTAGCTTCACCAGGTTTTGTTTGGAGTAACGTTCTTTACTTAGGGATCGCCGATCATGGCAAACTTCGACGCTGAAGTTTGTCGTAGCATAAAGTCATGCGCGAATCAGTTAAGGCAAACCCATAGCAGTATTTGCTATATAATTGTCCTTTTGAGTAGCATTGATGTTGTTGCTACATTTGTAACTATGCGAGGACGAATGGACGGAACATGGGGTATGTTTTTCTTATATACGTCCTTTCTTTCTCTCAGTTCAAATTATTATGCATGGTGTGTGCGGGGGAACATGAGGTATGTTTCTCTCATATACATCACGTATATCATTATTTTACTCATCTCTTTCTCGTATGCATCATGTACATACTTACTTCGTACTTGTTTTTTAGTATTTTTTAAGAGTTGTAGGCAACAATGAACTTGTGGCTACTTGTTGATCTTATATAGCATTGTAAATATGCGACGACTACTAGCGGAACATGGGGTATGTTCCCCTTAGATACGTCCTTGTGTTTCAGTTTTAATAAGATGCTGTTTTACCATACTACTTTATATGTTTTTGGATAACTATTTTGCCTTCAACCTGTTGTAATGTTGATGTTAAACTCTCTAAATTCTAAAGCAACACACATTTAGTACGTAGTACTATGTAACTTTGTAAGCACTGCTTCTTTTTGACAATTGTGCATATCACATTCAAGTATCACTATTGCGTTTACGACAATTTAAGCATTACGATTAATAGTTTTGGTTGTTCCTTTCAACTTTGTTTCAAATTACATTGTATACACATCCGGATGGGCAGTTACTACCGGTTTGGGTAGTTTGTGCGTTTAGAATCAGCTTGGACTGGAAATGCTAAAGAAAGTCAGGGTGGTAGAAGATGCCTTTCTGGTCGGAGCGTAGATTCTTCCTACCTCCCCTCCATCGCAAAAAAAAGAAATAAATAAAAATAAAAAATAAAAATGCTAGGTTTCAATTAGGGTTGGGGCAGCTGGCTCGCAGATTTCCTGGCTTTCTGAAGTTTTCCTGTAAATCACGATTCTACTCCCAAAGGATTGTGGTATGATTTTGATGAGTATTTGCATGAAGATGTACAATTTGTGATAATTTACTGCCTCTCAGTTCCCTTAGACATGGATTGTTACTTATTACGTAGGCATTATTCTCATTGTCTTCACTGCATCTGGTTTATTGTTTAATTTAGTTGATAACATGTTTAGTTATGACATATTAATCATTTTGTTTTATATAATGACATCACATTGTCTATGAACAATTTAGCAAATGTGATCAAGCTGTGAATATTGTCATATAACCTTAGGAGCAATTGTACAATCACGAGGCTTTAGCAACTACAACGGCTGCCTCGTCAGGCACGTACGATATTTCCCTTACAAGTGCAGGTTCCCTTTGGTTGGACATTTTGTGTGTATTTATGTTCATCCAACTTATTGTCAATACCGTTTATAAAGTTGTATAACTTTGATATATGAGTTACACTTTCAATTCAAAGTAAAATAAATTCCGTCTGACTTTCCAAGTAAGTCAGACAAGTACAAAACTATACTATAGTTCTTAGTGCCTTGCTTTCCACTTTGACAATAATGAACTCAGGTTACCTGCACTTTGTATGGCCGAAAACGAAACATAAAATAGGGTTTTCTGTTGAAATAAGGAAAACGGATTTATGTTTTGACAGAGAGCCGGGGCGTTTGGTACTCTCAGTACTCTGACAAGGCTAAGCAGACGATTATGCACTCTTAATGTCTGTGAAGCTGGCCAATCACCAATTCGGGGACCAATATCCCTTGTCATGGATATCCCTCTAGGGAGGTATTGAAGACAGACGCCATTTTTCTGCGAGAGAGTCAGTTCTGTCAACCCTTTTTCCCTAACCTCCCCACCATCCACCTTCATTGTGTGCGTCTGTCGTTGCTTGCAAAAGCGGACATATACGTGCCTTCTGATACCTCAACGCCCTGTTTCTCTGTCGGAAAACGTCCTTGAAATGTATATCAATTTTCGTACCTAGTCATTTAATTGTATCATGCTAGTCACGTGTGTGTATTTATGTTCATCCAACTTATTGTCAATACCGTTTATAAAGTTGTATAACTTTGATATATGAGTTACACTTTCAATTCAAAGTAAAATAAATTCCGACTTACTTTCCAAGTAAGTCAGACAAGTACAAAACTATACTATAGTTCTTAGTGCCTTGCTTTCCACTTTGACAATGATGAACTCAGGTTACCTGCACTTTGTATGGCCGAAAACGAAACATAAAGGTACTCGACGTAATGAGTATTATCTGATATACACGATATATTTATTTCAAGCTATGTACAGTTTGTCGATTATGTTATATAAAGATGTCGATTTAAAATCTAAAACAAGTTGAAACAAATCGATTAACGTAATGTTTTTAATTAAATAATTTTTACAAAGGAATGGTTTCGTTTACACTAGCCTCGGTCATCCGGTCTGCTTCTCATTTCTTCTTTACTCTATGCTACTCGGATTTGTCTCGGTCACCCGGCCTGCTTCTGATTTCTTAGCTAAGGTATGATCTTTAGAACCAAGACCTGGGGAAAAACGACAATTAATGGGGCAATTTTGGCGAGACTTTGAGAAATTTAAAAAATAACGTATTTTCAAGTTAATTACATGTTCATTTCTTATGTTTAACTTGTGAGAAATAGCAAGTGACGTCAAGCAATGTAGCACAAATGAGATATAGGATCCTATAGAAACCACAGCGTCCAAACACAATGGCATCGTAGGTCCGTACTGTATCACAAACAAGGAGCAGTATACAAATACAACAGAAAGGGTGGTGAAGACAGGGTTACCGACATGGAACGGTCAGTAGGCAATAAGGCCTACACGTTAGCTTGAATCGATTTTATGTGTACACAATCCTCACTATTATCCTGTCTTCAGCGCCCAAAAATAGACAAGACAGTGTATACAAAACTACATCCCATCAAAAGGAATTCTCTAGCAATAAAGTCCACATCCAGAGAAAATAACAAAAGAAACACTAAGATGTTGTTGTAAAGCTATATAAAATACAAAATAAGAAACATTTCAGAAATTATCCAGAATTGTACTGAACAACCACAGCAAGAAAACCAATCTAGGGTACGACCAGAAAACCCGAGGGACGAAAGCTCATGCAACTACCTCCCTCGGTCGGGGTTTCAGTAGGTGCAATCATAGAGTTCCAAGAGGTTGTCCAGTCATAGCACAAGGGAAAAGTGAGCGTAGTGACTGACTGTGGAGGGGTCAATCACTAAACATGCAGTGCGTTGTAATACTAAAGGGTCGTATCCTTTTCTGACGAATATCCTGATTAATTTTGTAAAGTGATCAGGAAACTCGCCAGATCCCTTTATCTTTCGACGTTTATATACCACATCTCCATAAAATAAGGGTTGTGATATTCCTAGTCGTAGAAGTGTTTTAAGGTTGGTGTTGTACTTCTCCAGTTTGTTTTCGAGAAAAGTTTGAGAAATATCTACGTAGTTTGTGACTAATAGACCTGTACAACTAACTACGATAACGACTATGACTTCAGACTAAATACTAAGCACGAGAAAATGTTGGGGACTGATCTCAAAGTTGTATAACAACCTGGGTTTTAGTAGGCTCACAGGGGTTTGTGTAGAAAAAAGCCAATAAAAAATCAAATTAAAAAATACATGTTATTTATATTGTGGTCAATATATACTCGGTAAAAAAAGTTTTGGACCAGGGTATATAAAGTCATATAAAAATAAAACTAGTGGACAGAATTTAACTGTCTTTTTTAGTAACCAGGGTCTATCCTACCCGGTTAATTGGTACCAGAAACATTAAATTCCAAACAAAATTTGATTTTAAAAAAATATCGCGAACACATAATGGGTCTGTAAAAAATGTAAAAGTCCATAAAAAGTAAGTTACAGACATTCGAGTAACGAATAAAAAGATTATTATTTTTTTGCAAACTTTCATTGTAAACGATAGTTATTGTTGATTGTTGATCTATTGTCAATTATCAACTGAGATAATAAGGGTTATGGTCGAATGTCATGGTTTTTATGCGTCATTGTATGCCCTGGTCCAAAACTTTTTTCACCGAGTATACAATTTACAGAGCGCGTATGCAGTATTATAAAGTTTTATTAATACGCCTATTGCTATTGTAACTTGCATCGTATGGCGACTCAGTTAAAAAAGACCCTTTTGAAACCGACTGAATGTTTGAAATATATGGTTTTGCAAGAGGTGTGCATATTATTTGCATGGGAAAACTAATTTAAGTATTAAAGGTTATTTAGGTGTTTTTCTTTCACTAGCAGTTCAATAGAGGTTTCGTAGCATGTATTTAACATTGTGCTTGGTTGAATGTATTGCATGATATAAACAACCGCTGTTCAAATACTCTTTGTATAACTGTACCGACACTCCACTGTTTTTATAAATTCGATCGACATGACAAGACACGACGGGAGTGTTTTATTTGCTAAGGTAAAAAAGTAATATCGATTAAATAATAGTAGCATTCAAATATGTTAAACTATAGAATTTGGTGCAACTTGTAGGTGTATAGAAATCAGTTTAAATTATTAAAGGAGTATCTCTCCTTTCCCACCAACTGGACACTCAACTGACAAAAGATAAAAGGAGGTTTTAATATGTTGAACTCATGTATACAATTTGCTTTTTGTCATCAATAATTGAAATATTTAAACATATAAGGGATAGGTTTTGATATATACTCGGTAAAAAACGTTTTGGACCAGGGCATATAATGGCGCATAAAAACCATGACATTCGACCATAACCCTTATTATCTCAGCTGATAATTGACAATAGATCAACAATCAACAATAATTATCGTTTACAATGAAAGTTTGCAAAAAAATAATAATCTTTTTATTCTTTACTCGAATGTCTAACTGTTACTTTTTATGGACTTTGCAACATTTTTTACAGACCCTTTGTGTGTTCGCGATATTGTTTTAAAAAATACTCTGTTATTAGGTGAGGATTAGAAAAGGAAGCATGGCGAATAACTGATCGTTTGTAAAAATGATATATTGCTCTGTAAACCATCTCATCATATCATGTATGCCAACTAGTTTAATACATTCCAAAATAATGATGCTTGGCTGTTTGGTTGAATGGTAGTGTACATTATTTTCAGCACATTTTAGGCTATATATTTTTGTAGTAGTGGCAGACCACACACTTTTTCCTACAAGGTCATGTAGTGTCAATAATAAATTCCATTGACCTATACATAGTGATGCCCAAACGCTTGGTCGAACATTCAAGGCGTATTGCCTGTTGAGAAAACCCTTCTGTTTTAGTCGGTATTCCTAATCGTAATCCTTACCGTAATCGTTACCGTAGTTAGTTGTACAGATCTATTGAGGATTGTGAATGTTTTGTCGCTAATATACATATAATAGTAATGATTACATGCTACAGTAGACTGGTTTATGAGTTTATGAATACGTCATTTCAGCAAGTGAAATGGTAACCTTTCAACATTACAAAATATGTGTTTATACCATTCAAGTTTTTCAGACGAGTTCTCTAGGAATTGAAGTTGTAAAGCATGCTTATTGCCACTTACATGAGTCACTGTCTGTAAACCATAGACAGATATAAAACCCATATAAGAGTCAGCTGCCTTCGGCAGCTGATTATAATTATGAAAGGTTAGACTATTTTAACGATGCGTATGCTTTTTTCAACGGTCCACTCTCATACGCTACTGATCGTTTGTAAAAATGATATATTGCTCTGTAAACCATCTCATCATATCATGTATGCCAACTAGTTTAATACATTCCAAAATAATGATGCTTGGCTGTTTGGTTGAATGGTAGTGTACGTTATTTTCAGCACATTTTAGGCTATATATTTTTGTAGTAGTGGCAGACCACCCACTTTTGCCTACAAGTTCATGTAGTGTCAATAATAAATTCCATTGGCCTATATATAGTGATTCCCAAACGCTTGGTCGAGCATTCAAGGCGTATTGCCTGTTGAGAAAACCCCTCTGTTTTAGTCGGTATTCCTTATCGTAATCCTTACCGTAATCGTTACCGTAGTTAGTTGTACAGGTCTATTATCGGTAACCAGACTATTATTGTCTCATTAAGGAAAACGTTTATACCACATGTGGTAATTTCCAGAAGAGAGTCAAATATGATATCCCAAGCAAGTAACCAGCATTTGATTGATCTGTATTCGTTGCTGTTCCTTTGCACTCCCAACAGTAAATAAGTTATGCATGAGATTTTATACTTTTACTATCAAGTTTATTAGGCGAGGCTTAGAAAACGAAGAATGGCGAGGCTCCTCCTCGCCATTCTTCGTTTTCGTGCCGAGACAGGATAATAGACCTGTACAACTTACTACAATTACGACTATGACTTCAGACTAAATTCTAATCACGAGAAAATGTTGGGGGCTGATCTCAAAGTAGTATAATAACCTTGGTTTTAGTAGGCTCACAGGGGTTCGTGTAGAAAAAAGCCAATAAAAAATCAAATTAAAAAATACATATTATTTATATTTCTGTTAATATATATTATACATATATATATACGTCATATGCATCAACCTTTCAGACTTTTTTTTCTTTATACAGTCTTCGATACAACCATCCAGACTCGGCCGGAGTTTTAAAGGGGCTTGCCTGAATAATTGATCAGTAAAAACGTTTCAGATGAGGGTACACATCACATACAGCGAATGCAAGCGCAATATATTCATGCAGTGCGTACAGTCCGTTCACCTCCTTGAAGCGGAATAACCACTTTCTATGCGTGCGCAACCGAGCATAAACAGTCCGTCCTACTTTAACAAAAAATAAAGTATATTCGAGATTAAGCGCTATATTGTTTCAAAAGAAAGTATCAAGAACATGCAAAAAATATTAAGTTAATTAAACCACTTTGCAAAGATGGTATTAAGCGAATATCAACTTTATTAGGTGAGGCTTAGAAAAGGAAGCATGGCGAATAACTGGTCGTTTGCAAAAATGATATATTGCTCTGCAAACCATCTCATCATATCATGTATGCCATCTAGTTTAGTAAATTTTAAAATAATTATGGTTGTTTGTTTGGTTGAATTGTGGTGTACGTTTTTTTCAGCACATTTTAGGCTATATATGACGGTCGATTTTTTGTAGTAATGGAAGACCACCCACTTTCCCCTACAAGTTAATGCGGAGTCAAACATAACTTTCATTGGGCTATATATAGTGATGCGCAAACGGTTGGTCGAGCATTCAAGGCGTATTGCCTGTTGAGAAAAGCCCTCTGTTTTAGTCGGTATTCCTTATCGTAATCCTTACCGTAATCGTTACCGTAGTTAGTTGTACAGGTCTACTAGGTGTAGAAATCTGATCAGTGTCAATTTTGCCGAAAAATGTCATTTTATCACGTGACCGTGTCTGATCGATATACCTACGCCATAGGGCTGGCGTTCCTACTGCTAATCTAGGAAGTATTGAATTGAATTGGATTTTATAGTTGCACCAACAGCTAAGGTCATATGGCGACTTTCCAACTCCCACTGGAGGAGGAAGACCCCAGGTGCCCCTCCGGCAATTTTCGTGCACGGACGGGCACCTGGGTAGAACCACTGACGTTCAGCAAGCCATATGGAATCTAGGAAGTAAACAGACGACAGTTATGCTTAAAGGGACACACGGCAATCTTATTTTTATTAAACATCGTGTGTGTGTGTGTGTGTGTACTTCTAAGCTTTATAGTCCTTCCGCCAACGAACACTACAAGAGATTCCCTGAAGCGATGGGCACAATAGAGTCTGGACTGTTCTAGATGAGTGTGTTGGTTGATCTGGTGCTGCTGTGTTGCTGTCTCTGTTGATCGTATGTTGGTAGTTGTCACTTTCGCTCTGTGGTTTTCGCTGTGGCGGTGAGGTTGGGGATCTGGACGACGTCTAGGTGGTGCTGTCTACATCCGCTACTGAAAACGATCCCCTTTAGGGCCACACCCATCACAGTATGACCCCTGCGCCGCACACACCACCCGATGGCCATCTTCCGTCTTCGGTTTTCAGTATTCTATCCTCGGCGTCGATAAGCTGTGGCGGTGTAGCTCTCGGCTCCGGACTTCTGACTTCAAACGTCCAACTCCGGTGTGGCCATCAGATGATGTGTGCTGTGACGGGACGCAGGAGACATCCTCACTCTCGGTCAAATGACACTCAAGCTACTAAACCGTAATAAGTCAGTTCAGTAATACCAGTATTGACCACAATACGCGAATAAAGTGCTCATACCAGTAATGGCGTATAGGGCTGGCAAGGCGACCCCTATACAAACATCATGTGTGGCTTCTCTTTTTATTTATGAAGTAACATTTTGACTTTAAACCGGCTTGCATATCATTAAATAAAATTTAGAATTTTTACTTTTCTTAGCTATTTAACCAAATGTTGAAATATATTATTGGTGCAATATTATCAAAATTCAGTAATATGCAAAAACAATTTGGTTTTTATACTATTCTTATAATTAGTATTAATGATTGAACTAATACATGTTGTGTATAAAAACTAACGGGACACCGCGAGTTTTTGAAAAATCAAGATTGCCATGTGTCCCCTTAAATGCTTTAATTAACAGTATTGAATAGGCAGACGTTATATGATATATCGGAGTAGATCGTTCGTTGATAACACTTTCAATGAAAGGGTGCACACGTATAAAGGTATAGGTAACATTGCATTTGTAGACTGCCTTCGGAAAATAAGACCTATGAAGCGGAGCATTGTGTTGTAAAAGTCTAATTTGTTTATTAATTAAATAACATATATACTTCCGGTGACGGATACGTAGCACTGCCTTGGTTTTCCAGTGGAAAACAAACTATATATATACAGCACATCCCGAGCGCAGGTGAGTACTTCTAATTTTATTTCACTAATACACGGCTGGTAATCAGTGGAGCTACCTCTATTTGGAGGTGTATGCAGGTGTTCCATAGCCACTTCCGAAGTAGTTCCAAAGACACAATTAAAGGCAAAAAAGGTGAATATACTTGCTATTTCTTCGTTAATTCTTTTTATTTGCCTTGATATGAAAAATCCGGGAATGCAGTAGTTCCGTGTGGTTATGTTTAAATTCACACACGGCGCAATTTTTTTCTCGAAAGATGCCTAATTTGACGTGAGGGACTTTTAGCCCTTTCGAACTTTGCAGTTGTTTCTCAACCTGATCGTCGGCACGGACGTTTTTACCCATTTGTTTGCCTATTTACGTTACATATCGACATTAAACATCAAATATCAACCTATAGGTGTCCGTATATTGTCTGTTGACAAGATATTAACACGGAGAACGTTAGTGGGGGAGAACTACGCGATTTCTTAAAAGAGATAGTTCCAATGTCACAGAGATAGTTCCAATGCCACAGAGATAGTTCCAGTGCTTTGGAGATAACAATAATGACAAGGATGTCATTGTTTTACCACTGTGTATTTGTTGTTTTACCACTGTGTATTTGTTGTTTTCAACACAATTTACATACCAACATCATTGGTGCATCAACTATGTACTGGTTTCGTATATGACGTCATCACATTCATGCAAATATGTCTGTTGTTGACAGATTTTAGCCGGATTAGCAAATCTATATGTCTGTCTGTCTGTCTGTCTGTCTGTATGTATGTATGTATGTTCGTCTACGCGTTTTGACATTTTTGTTGAAGGTTTTGGTTAATTTATATTTTCCTCATTTCCCAAAATATCGTTATCCCAAAGCTTTGAAACTTGGCATACGTGTTCCTTATCATTACAAAATGGTATATGACAAGATCTGTATTTTGTCTGAATAATCTCTTTTTTTTAATTAGATTTTTCAGTTAAAATGTTGAATGTACAGAATGTAAAAGAAAAAACTAACCTTCAATAGTGGCGGCCTCATCCATTCGATGTTAGGGTTAGCTGATCAATTTGATTGTTCTAGTGTGCATTCAAGGCGATAAGCGAACGCGTTGCACGATCTTTCAGTTTTTCAAAAAAACAACAGGGTTTTGTATTCAGTAAAGTCAGATGTTGAAATAAAAGGTAGTGCAATTTGAGTTTTCAGTACTACCATAGGTTTAAAAATATTTATTGTTGCAAAATAATCAATAGTTAGGATATATAAAGCAATTTATTTGCACTATTCAAATGTGTAAAAAGTTAAAAAAAAACACAAAAAAAAAACAGAATGCCGTGACTTAAAAAAAAGAGCAAAATTGCCGCTTGACTCTTTAAATGAATCCTGGTGCGCAACCTAGGATAGCACAAACTGCTGTCCCGCAATGAATATTCTTGTAAAAAATGGGTAGTTTTAGTTTCACTCATTATATTTAGACCATCTTAAATAGGAAATATCAATATTTTTACACACCACAAAAACACATTAAGACTTGACACTTCTCACTTGAGAATTCGAGCTCCCAGTGGGATTCGCACCCGCAGGAGTGAGAGGCGAGACAATTTTAGACGCAGCGTCTTTACTATCCCGGATACTGCGGCAATTTTAGGGTAAGACATAGGGGATAAAAGTGCATTTATCATGTACTAAGGCGGATTCAGGGATAAGGCAGACCCAGCACCCCGACCCCCTAAAATCCCCCAAGTATAACATGCATGCCGGATTACCTGAGGCGCGCGCCATTCCTACTGTTAGTCATCATGGATTTAACAGAATTCCCTAAACGTCATGTAGAAAAACATTTTATTTCGAAAGAGCCTCCGCTGCCCCCGCCTCCGCTCCTCCCACACACAAATGCTCAAACCAAAATCTTGGATCTGCATCTGATGTGTACCCTCCTCTTAAAACGTTTTTAGTGATCACTTATTCAGGCAAGCCTCTTTAAAACTCCAGCCGAGTCTGTGTTGAGAAAAAATAATCTGAAAGGTCGATGCATATGACGTATATATAATTATAGTGACAGAAATGAAATAGAAATAATATGTATTTTTTAATTTGATTTTTTATTGGCTTTTTTAAATTTTTTAAGATTCCAATCGTTTGACAGTAGATAATATATCAGATATACTATGGGTAAGATGTTAAAGATAAGTTTTCTAATTGAGCATGAAAACCCTCTGAGGTTAATGCAACAGTATGGCAAACAATGTCGACTTCCTGTCGAATATTGAATTACTAACCTGCGCATTTTGATGTGATAGCATGGCTTTGTCATTTCAAGTTAAAGGATAGTTTTACCAGTGGAATGTTTTAAACTAACAATACAGTTTTGATTTTAATCTTTATTGAATTTACATGTTCATATTTAAAATAGTAAGATGAGATCTAATCGTTCACCCACAATTCGATGACTCTTGGTTTAGTTTCTGTATTTGCAAAAGAGAACTGTTTCTTCATTTGCATTGACATGTTACTTGCAAAATCGTCTTTTCCGTGCATTTGCGCTAGATTGAACTGTGTAGTACAGTTTTGTACCCTTCAAAAATAGCAATTGATATTTTCCAAACTTAGTCTAGTATATGTATAGTTAAAATATGTCCTGATTTGTTTGTCCTTCAAGGCCATATCTATATATGCATAAAAAAAGACATCACCAGCAACCATACCATTACGTACGTCCTCTTGCGTTGTGTACATGTTTTTCAATGAATTTCTTCTTTCTAAAAGAGCTGCTGTTATATATTTCTAATGGTAGTAGTAACTACCAAAGAGCCATCAATCCTTAGTTTAGAATGATAGGTAGGACCATGTTACGACCTCCATGCGCACTTTTCCGGCTATGGTTTTGAAGACAGCACGCAGTGGCTTCATAAACAACCGTCATTTTTCAATGGAACAAACCTTAAATACAGCACGTGCATGCATAAAACTCACCAAAGAGAAGCTTATCTCATCGACCAAGAATTCTTTTTGTAAGTAAGACTGTTCATGTTTCAGCCGACATAGTTTTTGCTTGACGTTTTGAAATATCCGCCCAGTGTTGTTCCGTATTTGGAAACTTAAACCCGGCCTCAACTGACACACATACACACACACACACACACACATTTTTAGTATTTACATCACCGCTCTCGTGTAATGTCGTTCCGTATTTGGAAACTTAAACCCGGTCACAACTGACACACACACACAGTTTTAGTATTTACATCACCGCTCTCGTGTAATCTCGTTCCGTATTTGGGAATTTAAACCCTCCCAATACATGAATACAATTGCAACACAAATTACGACACCTGTTCACAGTCTATAAGCAACTTCATTTAAACAGAGATCCTTAAAGGCACGTAATGCAACTCTTTCTCTGTCGTGGTCGGAGAAAATCTGCACACCTTTCGAAGTGATACCCAATGATAACGTTTGCGATACAATAATGCATGACATTCAAATGTGTGACATTCCAAAACGGTCTTCTATCATCTCAATCATCAAATAAAATCACTGATGCGCAGATAACGAAATGGAGATGCATTTTTCCTGAGGGATAGTTTAGGGATCTATTAGGTTTTATTTCCCGACATATAGAAATGGAATTCTGAAAGTCAGTTATTCATAACCATACCTTAAAGCTTCAGACCATATACATAAACCGCACACCTCTTTGCAAGCTTGTCTTTCGTTGTGCTTTCATGTTTATCAGTATATGACGACTTCGGGTATATGGACGTGTTGAAAAACTGCAATAGGTAATTGAAAACGAAGATTCCGACAGAGTATTAGTTACCGCAGGAATACCACAAGGCCCAGTTATATGTCCGATCTTATTCCTCATATATATTGATTTAATTACCTATCAGATAAGATACATAAAATGTAAGACTGTACAGATGATACCGCAGTGTACATGGCTGCCTTTAGTTTCCAAGATACCCAATTTCTGCAGTGAAACCTTAAAAAAACCTCTCCCTATCTGTATAAAGAATGGGATATAGAGTTTTAATAGGTATGTGCACAGCCATCCATGTAACAAGATCAAAACTCAAATCCCATTGACTTGCACATTGCATGGTCACACACTGGAAACAATTAGAAGTACTAAATACATGGGTGTCAACATACGTATTGATCTTACCCGGAAAGATCATGTCAAACATGTCAATACTTCAAGCAACATATAACTCTGTAGGCTTGTTAAAAGCGCAAAAAAACAGCCATAAGATCAACTGCGTACAAAGCACTAGTCCGGATGTTCTTCCCCATACTTAGGGATCTATTAGGTTAGCAACATATAACTCATATTTTGTTAATATTCTCTTTAGTTAGTGACACAATATAGACAAACTGGAGATGAATTTGACGAAGAGCTAACGGGTGGTTGCAAAATGATTTCTCATATGAATCTAGTGTCACAATATGCTTGACATCCTGAACTGACACTATTTTAGGACGACTTTCTAAAGCCAATGATTGGTTGTAATACAAATGCCTACATGCATCTAGCCTCCTACGAGGCTATCTAGGCTGTCAAATCCACTAGCCTTTCGTCAAATCATCACTGTTTGTCTATATTGTGTTGAGCATGAGGACTCCAGATGCAGTTGATCTTATGGCTGTGTTTTTACTTCAGATATTGCGCTTAAAGAAGCCCAGAGTTCTGTTGCTTAAAGTACTGGCCTTTTTTATATGATCGTTCCATGTAAGATGACTGCTTATGTTGCCACCCAGGTATTTGGCACTGCTTATTGTTTCTAATGTGTGACCATACAATGTGTAAGCTGATGAGATTAGAGTTTTAGATCGAGTTAAATGGATGGCGGTACACTTACATGGATTAAACGCCATATCCCATTGTTCTTCAGATATATTGTAGTGTTTGTCAAGGTGACGCTACAGAAATTGAGCATCTTGGAAACTACAGACAGCCAGGTACACTGTGGTATCATCTGCAGTGTTACGTTTGACGGGATGTTATCCTATAGGTCTTCTTATATTTGAGGATAAGATCTGACCTAGAACTAAGCCTTGTGGTACTCCCGCGGTAACTGATACCCTACTGAATCACTGACTTTTTTCGTTTCCTACGCATCAATGATATTCTTTGATGATTGATATGCGAGAAGGCCGTTTTGGAATGTCACAGTTTTGAATGTCATGCGATATTATCATTGAGTAGCACTCACGGCACAGACAGCTGTAATAGAGTGCGTTTAGCAGGCGTGTTTGCGTGCTGGTGTCGTCAATGCACCAGTGAAGCATTTGGCGTCACTCGCTGCTTCTCATAAGTTAAAAGTAAGAAACTGACACGTAATTAACTAAATAGTAAATACGTTTTTCATAGAATCTCTCAAATTCTCGCCAAAATAGCCCTAAACTGAGTTGCGATTTCAACCATCCATTTCCTCAAGGACTTGGTTCTGAATCCGCGAAGCATAGTGTAGTGAAGAAATCAGAGCATGCCGGTCAACCGAGGCTAGAGTAATGCTTCTTTAAAAATGTTGCCATCAAAACGAGGTCATAACGAATAACGTTTATGATCTTGATTGAACAACTTTGGTTTCTAAATCCTGGAAGGAGTGGTCACTTTTAATTTATATCTTCAATCTTGCGGTCAGGCGACATTACACACATAAAGGGGTGATAAAATGTGGTACCGCCTGCAACGGTCAATGGCGATAAAGGACAATGTGAGGTGGAGAGTGTGTGTGTGTGTGTGTGTGTGTGTGTGTGTGTGTGTTTGTTGGGGGGACGGAGTGGCTAAACCAGGTTCTATCTAATAGTGCACCAAACTTTACTCTTACCCTATTGATTAAAGTAAAACATATATTACTTGTTTATGTTTTTACATGTGAGCCATATATCAGGTTATATTTTCAATGTTATTTTTCACTGACGGAACAGCTTTATCTTTTTTAGAAAATAACTATTACATGTATATCATTAGCTTGAAAATGTTCTACCATGATTCAGCCATGGGAAACAGTACCAACGCCTGTGGGAAAATGTTAGGTTGAAATTGACACGTATGTAAGGGGAGATTTTGGCGAGACTTTGAGAGATTTTATGTGACTTTCACAATAAACTCATTTTCATATTAATTAAACGTTTTAACATTTAAAATGTCTTACTTTTAACGTATGAGAAGCAGCACGTTATGTCAACAAGTGTAATTAAATTGTTGTTTTATTAATTGGCGAAATGTATACTTTGTTATCTTTTATTTTGAAATAATATTGACTGTTATCCGTTATTGGTTAATTTAATGTTATCTGTTAATTATTTTTAGTGTCCCCAATCCCTCTCTCTCCTTCTCCACCACCTATCGTAAAATGTAAAATTTAGGATTGTTCTTTTATTTTATTTACTGTTAACTGTTTCTAGTACTGTTAATTCATTGTTATCTGTTATCATCAAATTCAATTTGCTGTTATCCTGTTATGGGACCCCTCCGGCTACCCCATCGCCACCCCAGCCCACCCTGAAGTAGCTTTATTTACAACATAACGTTGACTTTTATTTGCCTGGAAAACGGGCGAATACAGTCGGCTAATCGCTAGTGGGCGTTTTATCGGCCTATTCTGCCCAGATCGATATCTGCATGTAAGACATATACGACATAATACATCATACGGTTTTGGCTGTCCGAGACTAACGTCTCCGTGGCCGAGGTATTAAGGGGGAATTGACATATTCGAATATTTAAGGGTACGCATATGAACTATATAAATTTGTAAATTTGAAGATATTTGCGATTTGAATCGTCATGTGAACAAGTTTTTAATAATAACGTCTCAAGTATGGCTATGCTTGACGTTTTTCATAAAAGTCGCGTTGCACTCAATTGTCAACGTTTTTAGCATCACAGAGTGTTAGTTAGTCACATGCAATTATATGTTATATCACACTGTTAGACTTGACGAGACCTTTCATATTATATATAAATTATATCATTTAAATTAGGCTGTAAACTATTATTTATAGAATTTCCTATGTCTTTCGCTGCTTTTTTACCAAGGAAGTTTAAGAAAAAACAATGTTAAAGCCATTTATCTTTTAAATGGTTCGATAAAAAACTGCACAATTTTAGTATTTTTTAGAGAATTTAATTGCATATCGCAATTTAAAATAAGAGTTGCTGGTCATCGGAATATTTGTTTCAGTATACTTCTTTTATTGACCCCAAACCCCTTCGAAACAAGACGTCTCTGTTGACGTCGTGTCATTAACATAACGACGTCGACGGTATATATTGTACATGTTGGTGATATATCAATAATTATTTTTAAATAATCAGCTGTCCATAGTAATAGTAGCCTGCTAGACGGAATGTACATGCTATTCAACATAGATTGTTGGTGGGTTGGTAGGTCTTCCTACTGTCAGCTTCGCATGAAGCGAAGCCCTGCACATTATAGTACACATGTCGTAATAAGCTTCTCGAAACGAAGCCCCATGTATCTTCAAACAATTTCATGTTTTATAACCTTATGATAAATAGTTTGGTAACATAGCGGAATGGTGTAGCAAAACCCAAAATAATACCGAAATCAGCGAGGAACCAAGCTAAGTGTCCCGCGTGAAGACATATTTTCGCATACTTATATGTTAAAGAAACTAACCGCCAAATAATGGCAAAATTACACTACAAAACCGTTTGTCAAAACTCTATCCATGTATTCAGGTCATATAATAATGTATATGTACCAATTAAAAGTATAGGTTTATTCGTGGGTTCTTACAATAATTGTGTTATTAAATATGCGTAAATGAAGTATGACTTGGTAATTGTTAATTCGACGCTACAATTTCGGGGTTTGGTATGGCTGGTTAAAACAATTTATAGTGTGTCTATAGAGTTGGGATTCAAAAAATATGTAAGTTGTATATATATATATATGTCGGTGAAGTACATGAAGAATGTCCGCAAATGAGTTTGGGTTTTATTGCTTAAAACATGTTACCAATTTATACATTATTAAGCAACGAATAAACAACTGAACATTTACAAAAAAAACTGATATTAACATATGGACACATGCATGATAAAAACAATTTAAGAATTAAATACGTTTGATGTTCTATCCATTAACTTTCAGGTATCATCTTGACGTAAGTTGTGGTGTTTAGTTTCAGTAATAAAGACATTATCAGAACAAAAATGTGTGCTCGTAAGATAGAATGATGACAGCAATAACCTTAAACATTCAGAACATATTTGGGGATAATAACTGCACACATCGGATTGCAAGTATGATGCAATTAAATCTTAACTTAGTAATATAAACCACTCTCATACTCTTTTTTTTAGTAATACAGAGTTGCATGACAGATATCATCTGACACAATGACAGGACGCCTTACGTAATGTTAAACCACCTGAAATATTTGAGAATCTCCCATAATCTTCCCACCTGCATGTTACTGTATTACGCTATAAGTTCAACAATAAAGCCACAACTAAGATATATATTCCCTAGTTAATATAGCAATGAGACAAGAGAACACAATACAATATAAAATAATTTGAGGATTTGGGAAAAGAGTGTGCGTTAGTAAATGAGCCGACAGATGATTTTCGACCGAGGTATTTTGCATATGCCAGTTTGGTATTTAAATATTTGCATGTACTTACATAAACAAATTGTTTAAAAACATTTTTAAGTATAAGAAAGTATGGAAAGCCGTTTGGTTTTTAGCGGGGGTCCCAAACGGTTTTTAATAAAGAAAGACAATTTAACAACACTGCTTAAAATCAAAATAATCTTTGACAAAACATGCGTTTTACAATTTACCCTTTAAATCGTTATTACCGAAATCACTTTTGACATTGCACAACATGTTCGTTTGGAACAAGTTTTGATCCCCTGCGAGCATACTGGTAATTGTTTAGTAAACGAATATGACCAATGACAGATAGACTCGATACGAAAACCATGCTGTATTACGGCGATACGACAACTTTTGGATTTTTTCTTCAGATGGCGGGAGTATACAGTACTGGTTCTACCTAGTAAACAATACGGTGATCTGCCTCTAACACAAAAACTCGCCCGTCATATATGGCCTAACATGTGCTAAAATTGACGTAAAACACCATTCAAACAAACCAAACCAATTAAAAACAGGATATCCTGATAGACAGACGGACGGACAGACAGAGACACGGACCTCTCACTGCCCTATTTCATTGTGTGAAGTTTCATTGCAGTTCCATTAGTAGTTTTTTAGTTATTCTCCGCACAAGAATTATAACTTTGCAAAGGGCAATAACTATATTTTGAATGACGATAGAGTTGTGGTACTTATACTCGGCACTTCCCCTTATTACCATCTATCATTGTATGAGGTCTAATTGCACTCCCTCAAGTAGTTTTTATGTCCAGACAAGATCGACAAAGCGGCAACTATATGCTCTAATGGGACCATACAAATGTGAAACTCAGTTGGCTCAGGTTCTTGACATGACCACAACACACCAAGGAATTATTCGGCCAAATGTCATGCTTGTATCACAATTTGAACTATTTTGCCAAAATTACTTAGTTATATCCTCCGCTAATACAAACAAGCTGAATGCGAGCGCAAGCGATTGCCTGCACTCAATGTTCATAAAAAATGTGTGGCTGAAAGTATTTTAAATACTGCTATATACTTTGCAAAGGGGTTGGCGTGGCCTAGTGGATAGCACGGTGGATTTGAAAGCCTCACCGGTGACACTGTGTTTTGTTGGTGTGTTCTTGGGCAACACACTTTTCATTTGCCTCCGTCGTATGGGAACGTAAATCGGGCGGTCCTCTGAGCATGTAAGAGAACCACAGACATCTAGTATTTAGTAAGAATAGGGCAGGTTCCCGGATTCATTTGTATTTTAATCATTACCCTCTCTTTTGGGCAGCTCAAACTATAATGTGTTGATGCGGCTTTAATCAACATTCAATTCATACTTTACAATATGAATTTGGTTACGCCCAGATAACAAGTGTGAACACCTCACCCCTCCACACCCACGCCCACCCCAAATCATAGAAGCAGTATTTAACATATTTGTCGGATTTTAGGGAGCAGGCACCGGGTCCAACTTTGTTCATCATAGGAGTTTACGAATAACATAATTATTCTGAAAATGCACCAGAAACAAAGATTTTCTAATGGGCATGCCCACTAAGTCAACCAAGATCCACATCCGGATATTGTCTTTACACCCCACCCACTACTCACCCCATTTTAGAGAAATATATTGGAGAGTACGATCTGGGATGTTCCTCCTCCTTACCACCCACGAACAACAAAAAAAACATATCTAATATTCTCTGATAAGAGTCCATCGAATGGGGACACAAACCGCGCGGCCCCGTGTATCACAGTCTTATTTATTCTCTGAACACGTTAAAGAACCATAAACAGATATTCATTAATAAGTAATCAGTATTCCAGGATTCCTATGTATTTTTCCACTCTCTCATGGTCGGCACTAAATTACATAGTATAATGTGTTTATCAGTCGTTAAATAAGGCCACACTTAAACATATATGAGTTTGCCCGACCTTAGATTTTTCAGACGGGCAGGTAGGTATGGATGTTTTTCCCTACCATGTATTTCAGATTCTTTTGTGAATGCTGTTTGAAGTTTAACTGTTTGGACCTACTTTTTGTACTTATTAAAGATGATTTTAGTATAGTGTGTATTGCAAAGTCGAAAAGCTTAACCGTGTAGATAAAATTCCTATCTAAAACTATTGATAAACCCTGTCTGCATTTTTCAAAAAACAACACCATACCATTAAACAATTATACCATTAACCAACCATACCATTAAACAATCAAACCGTTAAACAATCATATCATTAAACAATTATACCATTAACCAACCATACCATTAAACAATCAAACCATTAAACAATCATATCATTAAACAATCATACCATTAACTAACACTGTAAGCAAACATATCATTAAACAAGCATACCGTTAAACAGCCACATCATTAAGGAATCATACCATTAAAACGTTTACCAATAAACAATCATATCATTAAATAACCATATCATTAAACGACCATACCATTAAACAATCATAACAGTAAACAATCATATCATTAAACAATCACATCAACAAAAAGTCATACCATTAAACAGTCATATAACAATCATACCATTAAACAATCATAGCATTAAACAATCATACCATTAAACATCATACCTTTAAACAGCCATACAATTCAACAATCATACAATTAAACACCAATTAAAACAATTATACCATTAAATAACCATACCATTGAACAATCATACTATTAAACAATCATACCATTAAACAACCATACCATTAAACAATCATAACATTAAACAATCGCTGTAAAAAATCATGCTATTAAACAAGCATACTATTAAACAATCATACTATTAAACAATCATACTTTTAAACAATCATAACATTAAACAATCATACTATTAAACAACCATACTGTTAAACAAATTTAAAAATCGAAAAAAAACAACAAAAAAACAAGCATACTATTAAACAATCATACTATTAAACAATCATACTATTAAACAATCATAACATTAAACAATCATACTATTAAACAACCATACTGTTAAACAAATTTAAAAATCGAAAAAAAAATATTTATTAATATTTTACTGTAAAAAAGGTTTGGAGCGGGCCGATATTTTGGGCAAACAAATATAACTTTAATAATGGCCTAAAATGCAATTCAATTACTTCTCTGTTTATGACATACAAATTAAATAGGACAACACATAATTATTAACCTAGAACAATGTGTCCATGCGGCACCGATGCCCCGCTATAGTCAAACAAATACTGTAAATTAAAAATGGACTTTACGGGTGGTCGAACGGGAGGAGGGACTGACAAACGGACGAACAAGGGTAACACTAAATGCCCGCTCCACTTTCGTGGCTGTCCAGTAGCTGTGCTTCTATTTCTTATTCACTGAACAAATTAGGTCCGTTCAAACAGCGTCCTAACTGCTAAAGCCGTTTTTTCTCCTTGGTGTTTAGGCGTGCGCAGATGCGATCTATTTATTTTTAAATATCCAAAATTAATCGACTTAACTAAGAAATAAAAAAATAACAAAGTTAATTAAATGTAAATTAAAAAAAGCATATAAACTTTATTTTAAATACATATTCACATTATTTATTTTTGGAATGCGGTTGTGATATCGTCCTTTTTTCAAAGAGATGCAATTTGCGATCAGAGGAAGGTGTCTTCTGAAACACTTTTAGGCGAAGACGTCTTAATTAAGTCATCATAAACCATAAGGCCGATATACGTGTCCGTAGTAATGAGTTTAACACTACAGATATATTAACTATTAATTACATGTACCATAGGTAATGCGATACTATGCCAGCGATTCGAGCGAATCAGACATGATGCATAAAAAACAAATACAATTTAGAGTTTTCATATTAACTCCAGAAAAGAAAAAAAAAATACGAATAAAGAAAAAAGAAGTGGAAAACAGTATTTACTAGGTATTAAAATCATAAATGTATCAATGTTTGTTTCCACTGTTTGCGTCATGGTCGTTATACATTATATGTACGATGCGACGTCGACAGAGACGTCTTTTTTCGTAAGGGTGTTGTGTTTATTAAAACAAGCATACTGAAACAAATATTTCGATGACCAGCAACTTTTATTTTATATTCCGATAGGAAATTAAATTCTTGACAACATATTAAAATTGTGCAGTTTTTTATAAAGCCATTTGATAGATAAATGGCTTTAATGTCGTTTTTTCTTAAAATGTTCAAGCCAAAAAAAGCGTTAAAGAAATAGGAAATTATAGAAATAATAGTTTACAGCTTAATTTAAATGATATAATTGTATATCAGATGAAAGGTCTCATCATGACTAACAGTGTGATATAAAAAATAATTGCATGCGACTAAACTAACGCTTTGTGGTGCTAAAAACGTTGACAATTGAGTATAAACGCGACTTTTATGAAAAACGTCAAACATAGCCATATTTGAGAGGTTATTATTAAAATATTGTTTACATGACGACAAAACAAAATTAAGATTCAAATCGCAAATATTTTCAAATTTACAAATATATATAGTTTATATGCGTACCCTTATTTTTTCCCCCCTTAACGACGTTGCGTTGTAACCCTTCTCTCCTCTCACCACTGAGGGTTCGAATCCCACTGGGAGCTCGAATTGTAAGTGAGGAAGTGTTGATTCTTAAGGATGGCGGGGAGGTGTACAGTACTGGTTCTACCCAGGAAAAGTGGGTGATCTGCCGCCACCACAAACAAATCGACCGTCATATATATAACCTTACATGTATTGACAATGACGTAACACACCATACAAACAAACAAACAAACTGTCCGAGACTAGAATACACGTAACATAGTGTAGTAAAGAAATCAGAAGCAGGCCGGACGACCGATGCCGATCATTCCGGTGCAAATTTGATTCAATTAAAACATGACGTTAACTCGAAATGTTTTATCATTTTTTAGATTTTAAATCGACATATTTATATCACATAATCGATAAACTGTACATAGCTTGAAATAAATATCTCGTGTATATCCGATAAATATCTCGTCTAATACAGATACTACCCATTAGGTCGAGTACCTTTATACTGATACATTTTTATTTGTTTTGTTTCAACGCGATATGAAGAAGAGAAAAAAATGTCAAGTTCACTAAAAACGATTTGTTGTAAATTAAAGAACCATTGCAACGTATTTGTTTTGCATTTATTGAATTACATCGTGTTTTGGCGACATAAATATATCGATTTATAGATATATATTTTAACAACTCGAGTTATTTTAAATTGAGAAATTCAATATTACCCGACAATACGAGGCACGAATACGCTTCCGTAGATATCGTTTAAACTCAAACTTTCTTAACATGTTTGTGTACAATATGATGCAGGTGGCTGCCGTCGAGATAATTCAGTCGCGATACTTTTTTCAGCTATTAAGACGACTTTTAAGCCGTTATATGTCGACCTATAAGAACAGCTACTCCAAACATTATCGCGACTAATTTCTTTACTTACTCGCAGCAAAGTCGCGACAATGCTCTGGAGTGACAGTCAAGTTAGTTATAAGTAGATAGCTTCATAGCCGATCATTTAAATTGAAGACTGTCAGCAGTCACTACACGTGATCAAACTAAAAGGTACTCATTGTTTAAACATTATCGGGTGAGAAACGAAATACTATTTGTTTGAAATTGTTTGCAGCTATTAATAGATTGTGTATGACAATTGTGTGTGCGTATTTATTCGGGGACGGACAAAATCACCTCTGGACATAATCCCCTCAGTCATTTGTGTGCTACTGGGAAAAAATCCCCTCAGCATTTTTTTTGCAGGATGGGCAAAATCCACTCGGCTGTTTTTGCATCTAGGACATAATACCCTCAGTATTCTTTTCGTGGTTGGACAAAATTCCCTCGATAGTTTGGAAGGACAAGTGACTATAACAAACGTGTCAAATACCTTTTTTCTAAAGAACTGTTTTCCAAATTGGAAAGACGAATAATTGCATAATATTTAAATTTTGGCTACACATATTGAGGGGAGTATGTCCTAGATGCAAAGATAGATGAAGGGATTTTGTCCTGCCTGCCAAACACTACTGAGGTGATGTTGTTCTAGTTGTTAAAAATGGACTGAGTGGATCGTTTCGGAGGGGATTTTGTCCTACATTTTTCTGTTTCAGATTGAATCTGTGATTTTGAAACTGGCATAGCAAACCCTAATATTAATTTATTTTTAATTGAATATAGAAAGAAAGTAGGATGTACTTGTGGATACAATGGATACAAAATATTTTACTTTTAAAATGTGGCGGTGCGAGATGGGGCGAGGGGTGGTCGGTGTCGGCGAGAGTAACACACCGAGGATCTGACATTAAGTCCCGTTTGAAAGGAATTGGCTGTTCCAGATAATATCCGTACCCCACTCCATAAGGAAGAATGTGTAAACCTAAAACACCCGCCCACACTACTCCGGATTTAGACCCCGCACATAGAAAGTCAGCAAAATACTCCCTAAAATGTTTTCTTTAATAATACTCTTACAGAAACAAAGAAACACTACACTGGAAAAGCGTTTCGTCAAACCTGAACCCCTAGAAAATCTACAAATACGCCTGTGGATTTGATTTGATATAAAACAATCTCCGAAATGCCTCCCTGGATGCTTTCCCTTCTCCCAACGAAAATCACATCTAACTTACCTCATTTGATTATATAAAAATCAACTCCCACAGACAATATTTCTTGACAACACCCCGGTCCCCTGGAAAAAATCGAAAATACCCCCACTCTTCCGAAAAAGAACACACATCGAAAACCGTGCACACACAGGACCTCACCCCTCTCCCCTCGTGACCCATAAAACAAGCAAATGTTCATTTATATCAAGTACAGTTCACCATTATGCTTTCCTCTTTGATTGTGCGATGACCGGACAGATTGTGGGCTCTATGATGACATTTACCTAAATCCTTATAATCCTTATAGGACGGTAGCGTTTGATTTTTGTCTTTAATATTGTCTTGTCGTACCCTTAACGGCTTGTTCTCTTGCTGCTCTGGTTTCTGCCAAGTCATTGAGTACTTACTTTTGTGGCTCTCTAGATGTTGTCTTTTATATTATATATTCATGATCATTTATGTGTTTTACTCGTATTGCCTATTAACGCTGCCTTGTTGTAAGAGATTACAACCTGGCGGAAATATCTTTATTTACACTGTCACGTTTATTGGGATGACAGTAGGGTAAGAGTGAGGTTTGGTGCAACATACAACCTGATTTTAACCCCAAACGGTCTTTTTTTGCCACTGACCGTTCCAAAGCGGTAGCCCTATTGTCAACCCTTGTGTGTTTGTGATGTCTTATCTTGCCTTGTATTCATCTTAATATATAGATGTTCTTTGTTTCTTTGTGTGTTTGTGGTTGACTGTCGTCCTTGAATGCTACTTTTCCTGTTCGAGTTTTTATATCTACTTTTAATATGCTATTTCACACAACAAAACGGCTGCATGGTTGTATCACATGTTATTAAGATGTTATCAGTGGTTATGCTAAGAAGGTATAGTGCACCATTATGGGTTACCTTATACACTGGTTTTACCATGTACGAGTATAACCCAATTAAAGTTGCATACATAAAAAGCAATTGCCTCATTTCTATTTCATAATATATTTGACAACATCTGGTATAAAATTTCGTTCAAATTTAGTTATATTTGAGATTTAAGCGTCAAAACAGTTAAAATGTGAGGGTTAATTTACCCCACCCATCTACTTATTTAGTGTGTCTCATGTGCTGGATGACCGTGGGGTCTTTGTGTTCAGGTGGAACTCATAAATTATATATGGTAGAATAAGACCAACAAGATGCGACACACTCAGCGTTTGCAATAACTGCAGTTTTGGGGTGAGAAAGTTATATACTGTACAAAAAAGTACAAACTATTAATGCTTGTATTTCCATACAGTGCAGCAGCAGCTACAGCTTTTCACGCGCACACACCGCCTAACTCACTTTTGCATTTCAAGTGTTTTAACACGAAGTAGTCCCAATTTGCACTCACGTGCAGTTACGCGGAAATTGCAGTTGTCTTTTAAAAAACGTTGGCTTAAGCCAATTTTGAATGCAAAAACAACACAGACAATGAATAAAGTAAGTGTATACGTTAAACATCCCCATAGCCTTCGTTTTTACTACTACTGGCATATTTTGTATAGCCTAAATCGCTGTTCAAATGTGAAGATCGGAAATTTTGAGTTTTTTGAAACTGCAAATTTGCCGATTTCTCAAAACGGTCACAAAAAATGTGTAGTCACCAATTTGGCTTAAACTAACAGGAATGATAGATCAGTACCTCTACTACCTTTCCTGAAAATTTCGGAAAATTTCATGACTACACATTTTTTGAGACCGTTTTGAAAGATGGTCACCCTTTTTTGTCATTCAAAACACACATTATTCAAAATGGCGGCTACAAGCTAAATAAGCAAAACTGAAAATCAATAACAGAAATGTAAAACATGAATATTTTCTACTCCCGGACATAGTTATTTCCTGTCCCGGATAAAATGTCGGTAAGTCAACCTTTAAACACTTTTTCTTTCCTTTAGCATGTTTACGGTAAAAATCAGCAGCTCCAGACGCTTATTATACCACTGTAGGCCTAGTCGGCTGTAATTTGTTGTGTTGATTTACGGTTGAATGAACTGTGGATAATTGCAAGTGAATACTTCACAATTCCAGGATTTAATGAGCAAAAAGACAGACCTATTCATGTGTTAACTATTGTTATGGTTTAGTGATGTAACAAATACTTGTAGAACATGTGCAGCTACTAAAAATACTACTCAAGCCCGAGTCAAGGTCATGTCATGTAGACCACATGAGTCATGTCGCGTTCGCCTCGATTAGGGACACCGACAGACATAAACAAAACAAAGGATGAAAGGTATGTACATTACTCGGTACTGTCTCCGTTAAAATTTAATAATAATATACCACTGATGTATTGTTTCTATGATGAGACCCTCCAAGTAGGGTCTATGCTCACTGAAAATTGTTCCCCAAAAATAGTTTGCTTTGTTCTCCAAAAAAAAATCCATTTATTTTTATTATTATGTTCCCTTGGCCTTGTTCCCCAAAAAAAATACTACCAATAACGGACAATGTTCCATTGTTCCCCAAAAATAAATGGCCTGTCCCCAAACCCCCTCTATGACCGCAGAGCAGAAATGCACCGTTGCCACCTCCCCTTCACCCACCACACCCCAATTAACACATCTACTGTACATGTATAAAAACAACAATTGATTTTTCTTTCAGGGATCTTTGCAGATGTTGCCACCTTCTGTCAAGTGGCATCTCCAAGTTCCAGCTCTGAGACCGAGCCTAGCCCTGGGTAAGCTAAAGCTATAAACTTTTAATATATTTGACCCCTGTGATATAGGTTAATTTAGCTAATGTTATGATATGGCAATATTTCGAGCCACCGCAGAGAGTGGAATTTAAAAAATGTACTTAAGCTACTCAAGCTACTCGATCTATCTTACTAGCAAATGTTAACATTTCGAGCCACCCCATAGAGGGAAATTCGGGAATACATTTCTATGGTTCTTTAACGTAGTTTTTATAAATGAAGATTTTAATAAGCTTGAGAAACATGATTTATTTGAGTGGCAGAACCCGATTTGTACAGATTTTTTTTATTTTTCTCATTAAAGTAGCCATCCCGCCAACAAGTCAGATTTTATAAACATTATGTACGCTGTTTCTAAACCTACTGATGACAAAGTATATATATAACTTACATATTTTGAGAATCCAAAATCTACATACACAGTATAAACAGCTTTAACCAGCCGGACCAAACCCCAAAACTAGAGTGTTGAATTAAGAGTTACCGGTACCATCATTTTACGGATATTCAATCACGGGTATTTTAAGAACCTATTAATAAACCTATACTTTTAGTCGGCACATATACATTGTTATATGACCTGAAAACCTGGATAGAGTTTCGATAAACGGTTTTCTAGTGTAATTTTGTAGTTATTTGGTGGGATAGCTACTTTAAAAAAAAAGAGGAGTGATAAGGGAGTCTGGTCAGGTTACAAAAACACAATTTCTTTTTTTGCCTAACTATAAGTATAATTGTCCCAGCTCATTGGGATACTTTACTTTTTTGTTTTTTTATTGAGATATTGTGAAATTCTATCACATAAAACAATGGATACACGATGATACAACATGAAAGTTTCTCTGTGATGTTGACAGTTTACAGCGATATTATTAAAGACCGCCCCAGTTAAATTACAAATAATAGGACACTTTAAAGGGACATATGTCAATCTTGAAGATTTTGTCGAATATTTTATTAATAGTTTATTAGTCCAGTATCAATTTCACTTTAAAACTGCTTGCATATAATTAAATAAAATTTAGATGTGTTATTTGTCTTCGTTATTCTACCACAGGTTTAAATATATAATATATGATTGTTGCAATAATATCAGCAATTAGTAATAATATATAAATTATACAGTTATACTATAATTATAGAAAATAATATACAGGCATTTCATATCTCATCCTTTCCGTCGATGTGTTCTTGGGGAAGACACTTTCCCTTAGCCTCGTCCTTCGGATGGGGACGTAAACCGGGCGGTCCCGTGTATCGGTCTGTCCTCAGAGCACGTTAAGGAACAATAGGAATCTATTCGATAATAAGGGTAGGGCACAGTTCCCAGATTCCTATGTATCCTTACCCTCTCTCTGGGGCAGCTCTAAATAACCTATACTGTGCTGATGAGCCGTTTAACAACATTCAATCCATAACTCATCCTGTATTGCCCCGAGATGCCAATATCTGCCCGAGAGCTTATATTTGGGCGAAGGCCGGGCACGATATGAAAATGTAATATTTCATTCTATGTGTGACATAAAAAAATTAAATATTTATTTCTCGGCGGATATAATAGCTGATCTTCCAAGAGCGAGTATGGATTTATTAAACGAGTTGGCAAAAATATACAATGCGCGGCTTGTCGAGCATCAAATAATGTTTGCTGAAGAGTTCAAATAATAATAGTTGATTTTGTGAGATTCTATTTATCACACAAAACCCATACAAGTTGATGGTAAAATGTTCACATTTCTCTGTGATGTCAATTTACCTATATATTAATACCGTATTTCCTCTATTAGAAGCGCCTTCCCTAATAGAAGCGCCCCCACCTGTTTTAAGAAACCGTACCGTCTTCAAAAATGGATTTGATTAAATTAAAAGTTCCTAAAAAACATACACTGTTTTTACCGCTAATGGATTTGATTACGGGAGTTTGACGGAAATGTGTATCATATAGATGCAGAGTGATAACAGTAATATACTCAGTACATTGTCAGGTTTAGGTTTAGTCAATACCGGTGTAACATTAAAAGATCGCCGTACCGTAATTCTACAAGGAAACTGTCGGGGTGGGGAGTTGGGGGGGGGAGGGGGGGAGGGGGGGGGAAGGAGGTGAAATATATTGAAAATTTGTATCATAATAGTAGTGCCTCTCTTCGCACTTTCCATAGCGCCTGCGAGCTACTGTTAGAGGAAATACGGTATATTCGACAGCCCAAGTTAAATTTCCTTTAAAAATAAAAGGACACTCTGTCGATTCATGTGAAATTCCATGCATATATCATATGGCTTATATATTTTTCACCACCATCCTTTTTAACAACTTGTTTTGTTCATTTCAGAGACACATCATCTGGTTTCCAGATGCCCTTCGTTCTTCAAATACCAATGCGACCCTGAAAGACATGGATTTAACCAAAAAAGTTGACTTTAATGTGATCGCAAGATTCTAGACTCCAGGAAATATATTAATTTAATTAGGCCAAATCAGAAACGCGGTTAATTTTTCTTCGTCCTTATGCGTCACAGTGTATACTTGTTACTGCGTATCCCGCTTGAGATGTGTTCGCCTGATCATGATGGTGATCATGATGGTGACTTCAATTTGGCAATCCCGAGGACTGAGCAGACGTTATTTTTTTAAAGAATGAAAAAATGAACATAATTATACCTCACAGAGACTCACTATATAATGTGTAAAGCTGTTAAAAAACACCAAATGTATACAATGTCATACTGCTCACATTCAAAAAAAATTTGGTGTTTAATATCATTTTAACATATTTTATATATATATATATGATGATTGATTTTTTTGTTGTAAGTATGAAGTAAATTTCATTATTGTAGTATTTAATAGATGTTAAGTTTATAAATATAATATAAATAAAATATTGTATTATTTATTCTTTGGTTCGGAGTTGGATCTATGTAAAACAAAAAAAGTTTCCATTTGCGTACAGTCATGTATCTGAAACTGAAAAACTGCCTTTTGGGAACACAAGGTCATTTTAATCTATTTATTGTTTATTCAAGCTTTTGTAATTAAAGTGACACATGGGCCGATGATGGCAATCTTGAAGTGTACATCAGGCACTGAAATTAGCATCTCGAAACATTTTGCTGTACTTAGCGGTACTCGTCTGATAAAGCAAATGTCACTGGTCTAGCCTGGTCAAGTAAAATTCATGGGGTTGAAGAGTGCATAAAAAATATCCGCATGACGGATATATTTACATGAGAACTAAACACTTATTTTTGTGTCAACTGCTTAGGATGGCAGTTCATGCTGCAGCTCAAAAGTGCAGGGCCTTTGAAAAATGAAGGATGACTATTCACATTCGGCAGATTCTGAAGCGCAAGGCCTTCGATATACACATTCTGCAGCTTTAAAGCGAAATGCCTTAAACATGAAGAATAAAAGATACCCATCCTACAGCTCTTACTTAACGTCTCATGCCACTATTTATTTTCCATAGGGTCCCATTGTAATGTTTTTGTTCGTGTCATAGAGATAAATAACATTTACAACACGTATTTATGCTTAACTTCTTGCAATATCTGCAATTTAAAACATTAATTAACACATATTTACCAGGCTGAACATTTTTAAATTTCATGTTTGCGTGACACCTATCAACATTTAGCGTAACCATATGACACAAATACAATCCCGTGCTGATTAGACCCATGATGATTAAACTGAGGCAGAATTAGCTAGAAATCTTATATCAACATGATTCCTTTCTGTGATCTCTTCCTAAAATTCTCTAGATTTATAACCGGGTAAGGATATATCAATGTATGCAATGGAAAGTACTGTAAAATGTAGAAAAGCTGACTAATTTTATATCTACCCCCATCTTCTGTAGGGCACGAGTATTCAAGGGAGATACACGAGTATTCAAGGGAGATAATAGTGTTGTGGGTCTTTTAACGTAATCCTTACTGTAATCGTTACCGTAGTCAGTTGTGCAGGTCTACTATGGTTCTACATATTACCTATGCCCCACGTGCACTCTAATTAGTGCGCCCCCTATGAGATTTTTTCCCATCAAGGGAAAGTATTCATCGTCTAATTCGATTCTCTCAACCCCGATAAATATATTTAACGATTTATATAAAACTATTATATATATAAATATATATAACGATTTATATAATGCTATACATTTTAACAATCGGAATGAAAAGGAAATGATTGATAAGAAGCTATGCATTGAATGTTTACCTAAGTTTCAATGAAAGTGGATATAAAAGTCGTACAGGAAATGCAGCATTCACGGACCACGGTCAACCACAAACACGCACAGAAACAAACAACAACTACAAAGACGAATAACAGGCAAGATATGACAACTCAAACACAAATGGATTGACAATAGTGCTACCGCTTTGGAACGGTCAGTGTCAAAGAAAAGGACGCTGGGGGTTTAAACCATGTCCTGGGGTGCAGCAATCCTCAATCTTACGATATTGCCATCCCAATAAACGGGGCAGTGTAAATAAAGATAACCAAGCCAGGTTATATTCTCTAACAAACAAGGCGGCATTAAAAGGCAACGGTAAAACACACACCGTTATATGAGGATTTATGTAGACGTCATCATAGGGTCCACAATCTGTCGGGTCATCGCACTATCAAAGAGGAAGACATAGTGACGAAATGAAAAAGGTCAACCATTAAACATGTAATGCGTTGCAAAACGATTGGGTCATAATATATGTTGGTACGTTTTATTAAGATTGTATGAAAGCGATTATGACCAAGGACCTAACGAAGCACCATGATAGTCTTTGTCGCAGAAGAGTTCTTAACTTACTTTTATATTTTGAAAATAGATCAGAGTTACAATAATAAAATGTTGCAAATGTTTTTCGAAATTAATGATAACGGTGGTTCTGCAGGAGTATTTTTAGTTTACAAATATTACGAATATTACAAATATTAAAGTTCTTAAGACGACTACAAAACATAGAAAAACGAATCATTTGAGAAACAGAGACCCCATTAGAAGTAGCTCGGGGAACATCCCAGTAGATCGAACTGGAGTATACGAATTAGTGCTAGAGTTCCAGAGATAAAACAGTGATGTAATGTAGGTGCCAAACAATAATTACATTATTAGCTGCTTTATCAGCAGGAACTAAAATTTATAATGAAATCTAGAATTCCCGATGTTAAATTACGAAAGAAAAAACTAGGTCTCGGACGAATTAAAGCAGCAATACTATTGTAAAAGTTAATACGGGTATATATAATTTTAACAATTGACTTTTTCTAAGTAGAAAGAGAGTTTGTCTCCACGACATCATTTTTAATAAATTCCTATGTTTATAAGTTATACACTGTAAATATGTGATAGAGAGAAGAAATATTACGATAATAGAGATTTAAAGCAAAAAATAAAAATAAAACAAATAAATATCGAAAGTAGTTTAATAATATAAGATGTGAGTATTACATCTACTAATAATGCTTGACATATTGTAATATAATTATCAAGTTAAAGGTTAACAACAGCAACAAAATAATCACAATTGTAGTAAAGATATATACCAGAAACTGTATAACGAAGCAAGAAAAATAAATGAAGAAAACTATCAAAAATAAAGTATTCTAAATGTAAAAAAAAAGTATGATAATGGACCTTTGGAAACGGCCGAAAACGACACATACGAAATATTGCAGTCTCGGTTTGATTGAGACAGTTCATGAGCGGTAGTGAAATATGCTAGCTACCGATCACGCCCTCTAGCCCCGGGTTGAGCAGAACTCAATATTAATAAAATCGATAGTGCAAACTTTTAACCATCCCGAAGATGGCATGCATATGGCGGTGTAAAGCCTTGTATCATTAAATATTCAGAATTTATAAGAACTGTTAATATAGATAACGTAATAATGTAAGGCGATTCTAAATAAAAGTATATTGAATGATGGGTAATAAAATCAAGTTGTTGCATTGTCACTGAAATTCCCTTTGTATTTGTACAGGTGTAAATCGTTTAATTGAAAATAATACCTGTCAGAAAAAATGGTGTATTCTAACTACCAGTTATTCGAAGATAGAGTACGGCAGGTACATTAAATGGACTTGCTACAAAAAAAAGAATGTGGTCTCATCGCGTTGGCTAATTTAAACATATCAATGGACTACACCAATCTCGATGTTTTAATCAACCTGTTCGACAAGACCATACTCTATTTATTACACAATGATAAATCAATCAGACAAGTGTCTTTAGATGTTGAACCGCATAATATATGTTTAGTACTAAAAGATAAATATGTTAAATATTATTTTAGGACAAAAAAACTTAAGGAGGAGGGCTATGTAACAGTCAAATGTAAAACAAATAAACTTTTATTAAGTTAATAAAATGATATATTGAATGTTATGTATAAATGTCTTGAAATGCCTGTTATAGTGTGTGGCAGCAAGTGTGTTGTGAACTATTTATATTTTCAGAATGTATCTGCTAAACATGTTAAATTGGACAGGGAGCTGTATAAAAATGTAACTCCCTGCAATGTGCATTATATGATTGGACATGCGAGCAACATGAGAAATGTAACTCTATCCATTATATAACTTAAGAATATATTAGTTAATTCTAGACGATTTCAAATGATTATATAGTTACATGACATAGTTGTTAAGCTCTAAGGTCAGCAAACAGCGGGAGTCGGACACATACACAATGTATTATCAGCGGTCAGAAACTGCACCTCGGAATATTAACTAATTAAATAATAACAATTACCTAGCAGGTGAAATAAGATGCTGACTATCCTATATAAAGAACTCATACTAACTAATAACATAGTATGTGCTTACCGGGCAAGGTCAGTGCGTCTTATTTTGCAGTCATGAGTCAGTAACACGTCTCACAAATACATTGTGAGATAAAGAAGCGACAACAACAAACACATTTCTTTGTTACATTGGCGTAGATGCGATGGTGAAGCTCGATATAACGATGATGTAACACTTACACCGTTCCCACAGCGTGCTATAATGCGCTGCATTCTGCATTCTGTTATTGGAATTCTGTTATATTACCTTGGACGCAGATAAAAAATACATTAACATCGTAATTGACTGTTTTATAAGTTGATAACGTCGTGCTTTCCGCTGTCGATATGGGCAGTATGCAAATACAGACACACATGTATACTTTCCATTTAACAAAATGTAACACTTGTGATACGCATGCTTCAAAACTTCTGCCCCCAGCTAAATTACATTTTGTTTATTTCTCCCATTGTTTTCTCGTTTAGGGCAAAGTGTTTTATTAGATACTGGGACCATACGCCGCTGGCCGTGGAATGGTGTGAAAACACTTCGTTGAAGGTTCGATGTTGACCGTCATATGCATACCATCTTCGGGATGGCTCAATTTTCAAAATAGTGAGTTCTGCTCAACCCAACGCTAGAGGGCGAGAACGGTAGCAAGCATTTTTCACTAACGTTTTCATGTTCAGTCTCAGTCAAATCAAGACTGCAATATTTTTTGTATTTATCGTATTCAAAGATTTCCACATTTCTCCCAGTACTTTCACATTGTTTTTAACTATAACGTGTTTTGCTTTCATTGCATTTCAGCGCATGAGCAGAAGCTGCACGATGAAATACGATTGTAAATCCAGGAAGTGTAAAGGCGTTTCAGTTGTCTTGTTAGTTCTCTTGGCTTTATGGTATTGTCACAATAGTAATGACATATCAAGGTTAGTATAGTGTGATATCAGTAATAGCTAATAATAACTAGTCAAGGAAATGTGTTATTTTATTGTTTGATGCTTACGCAATCACATCTATTCTTGTTTTAGCCAAAAGGTTTTCTATCAATCAATGATACAGTTGTTTACCAAGTTAATGTAATACATAGTGTATCTCCTCATTAGTCATGTTGTTTTTTTTCTAATATAAGATGCATTCATTGAAACCTCTTGCATAGTCAGTGTCTCCAGTGAAGGTTTGTTATATTTTTTCCCCAGAAATATGATTTAACAGTTAAAGTATGTTGTTGTTTTTACTATGAATATTCTTTTGTATTACGGTGCATGTAACAAAAAGGTTGAGGACAAACATACAATGTCAATCCCGCATTTAAATCTGAACATCAAACATATGCATAATAAAATAGGCTCACCTGCAGAAGTTATTTTTTGAAAACACTTCATTTAAGGTATAAGCACGATGATTGTTTTTCTGAAACTTGACAGGTGGCCACTTGAAATCAGAAGCAGTATCAGCTATGACGTATATATTATGCTCTCTATATGTCAAAGCAGACATGTTTCCGTGATATCAACTATGCGGGGTATAATAGTTCTTATGATTTTATATCCTGTACCTAGCGACGAGCGATGACGCGGGCAATAGAAAATGCATGTAGGTGTGCGGCACGACGCCATCCGCACTTTCTGGCGCGGTTTCTGAAGATATAACGCAATACCTAAAGGAACAACTGTCGTATATCAATTGAATAAACCTAATAAACCACGTCCATGTATACATTTCAAAAAAAGAAGCATATCACACAGATGTAGTCATATTTTGTAACTGCAACATTTTAGACTGGTTTTTGTTTTCTTTTCTCCGGAAAGTGATGATGGAGTCCTGTCGCATACCTACATATACTGTTTATAGAGACACACAAATGCATCTATGCAAGCAGTGTAGTATACTGTTATAGTTAAACGTTTGGTACAGCATAAATATATCCGTTTTAACATTCCCTCAATTTAAAACAGTATCTAGCATTATTTACTTTTCTGTCTGAAATTAAAGCTCCTTTTTTAGACAGACATATACAGACAGACAGACAGACAGACAGGCAGGCAGGCAGGCAGGCAGGCAGGCAGACAGACAGGCACAGGCAGACAGACAGGCACAGTCAGGCAGGCAGGCAGGCAGGCAGGAAAGCAGGCGACAGGCAGGTGGCAGGCAGGCTTTTCAGGCACGCAGACAGACAGACAGACACGTAGTTTGTTTACATTTACTAAATAAATACAACCCGTGCTATATAGATATATGATCTGCCTTGTTGTACTATACAAAATAATTGTATATGATTTTGTTTTAGTATGTCCAAGGACACCGTTAACTTATCAAACCTTCAGGACGAGTCGACTTCATTAGGAGATATTGTGCAAAGAAGAATCACATTTTTACAGGTACTGTTTCAACTTCCTCCCAACACAATATCTTTAAACATGGCTTCAAATACGCACATCGTAACGGGAATTTTACCTCGTATAGCTTATAATATCACATAATATCGCTTGTTGCTTCCAAGGGATCCCCTTTTTAGTATTTATTGACATTCACACTAGCGTATGTTTTGTGCTGTGTGGCGACCGTAAAAAGTTGTCCCGACTACAAATCAGTAGTGTTATTACTTGCTGGTCCTTTAGGATCATCAAGCCAAGTCTTGTGGCTTTAAAGTAGAATATCCCTTTTTTGCTCCCAAGGGATCCCCTTTTTAGTGTTTATTGACTATCACACTAACGTTAGGTTAGTGCTATGTGTCGACCGTAAACAGTTGCCCAAACTACAAATCAGTAATGTTATACTAACTGGTCCTTTGGGATCCTTACTGGTCCTTTTGAGTCCTACGAGACTATTAAGTCATCGTACATGTGAAGCGTAGTGATTGACTGTAGAGTATTCAAGAACTAGGCATAAAGTGCATTGCAATACTAAAAGGTCATATCCTTTTCTGACGCATGTTCTGAATTTTCGTAGAGGACAGGAAACAACTTAATTTCCGAAGTCTGTTTTGCAGAACCCAGCAGAATGTTCCACAGCTAGGAAATTGGTGTGCTCTATAGTTTATAATTGCGGCTTTGGGTGTCATATCCACCACATAATGTACTGCCTTGTTCAGGCATACGCTACAAACCGAACACTAATACTGGAGTCTAAAGGATGGCGCTATGAAAGAAGAGGCTGGGAGACCATGTTTCAGCCGCTCAGTAACACCTGTACGGATGCAAAAGGATCCAGCATAGAGAAATGGACAAGTATATATATTCTATAAAGATAAATAGACAATTGCTATAATATTGTTTGCTCTTAGTGGCCAAGATACATATAAGTGAATGACATTGAATTAAAAACAGATGGCTTTCAATAAGAGCCAAATTGAAATTGCTATTAACATTAGTCAATTTTAAATCGATTACGAAACAAGTACGTGTTGTAAGGGCCTTTTTCCCAACGATAAATGGTCATTGAAAAAGCATGAAAACCATAACATACTCACAACTAATGAAACACTTGCTTTTATGTTTTTCATTTTTCATCACCTGCTGCTTTGCTCTCTTTTTTGTGTGAGTTGCTTCTAAGGAATCCCCTTTTTAGTATTATTTATTGACATTGACAATAGCGTTTGTTTAGTGCTGTGTGGTGGCCCTAAATTTTTTCCCGGCTAGAAATCAGTACTGTTATTACTTACTGATCCTTTGGGATCATCAAGCCCAATCTTTGTGGCTTTATAGTAGAATACCGCTTAAGCCGGTGCTAGGGGGTCTTGAGAGGTGTTGCATATTATATCCGCATGAACAGACTCAATGAAATCGAGCCTACGACGTTTATCTTTTGTTAGTGTTTGTTGCTACCAAGGGATCCCCATTTCAGAATTGATTAATACGTCACACAAAAGAGTTGTAGATAATATTTAACAAGAAAGGAAGTAAAATCAGCAAACACTATTTTTAAATATAATCGAAAATGTATTCAAATACTACAAAGAAAAATAGTCACCTGCATAAAATACATACAATGGATCCAGTATTTCTTTAAAATCCGATATAAGAATAAAATCTAAATATTATTAGCAAGTGTCCCTTTAATATGAATTGTTAAGTGTCCCTTTAATAATGTGTATCAAGTGTCCCTTTAATCTAATTTCACTTTAAGTCTTTCCTGGTTTAATAATTCACAATAGTCCAAATGTCCAAATAATCAAATAATCCAATGTCACTAGATGAGCACAATATAATTTTAATTCATAGAATCCAATGGTTTATAAATTCTCAATTAAAACAACAAATGAACAAGATATTCCACTTTGAAAACTAATACTGAAAAACCCTGCGCATTTTACTAAGGCCAGCTTTATATACCAACATAGAACATTCTAGATTAAAGAATTTTCTGTAACAATCTTCACATATCAGTATGTAAACACTAATTTAGAAATAACTAGAAGACTGGCCTAAAAACAGTACTCATAAGATACACTTCAGCTATGTATTTATGTGCTATTAATAGAAACAACATGGCAGCCAGAATAAATAAACATGTATACATATAGCATTATATACATGAGGGTAACAAAATATTAATTGAGCAGGTCTCATTAACATTCGTTCAGGTCTATATATTAAGGCTTCCGATTTTATTTCATAAACAAGTTGCCAGGAACGGGTTTGAACCAGTAATGTTTTGTTTTCATTTGTTTTTTTACCATGTAGGTATAACCACTAGGCCACGAATATATGTTGGTACGTTGAAGACTTTTTAACACTGAATAGGTAATGCACAATACTTAGTGCAGACACGCGCACACACTTATCAACCGCACATTAAAAGATCGAGGTAAAGTTGTTTTGAGACGGAATCCTAGTTCCAAGTTGATGAATTATAATATTAAACCACACAAGGTTAATTTACATGATGTACTATATACTCATCCGTCTTAAGGTGCGTTCACATATGTTATTAATAAGTTGTTTTGCATTAAAATGAATGGTACTAAACATACATGCACCATGTCTTCAAGAAGTCCATGTAGTTAAGTGGCTACAACGGCAGTCTGAAAGTGATCATCGTGTGTTTTAAGTCCCTAGAGAGGCAAACTTTTTCCTGAAATTATAATGCTACCTATATATAGGTACGATGTGCACTACTCGATGTTAAAGTGACTGTAAATTAGAAACATCCTGTGTTTTAAGTCCCTAGAGAGGCAAACTTTTTCCTGAAATTATAATGCTACCTATGTATAGGTACGATGTGCACTACTCGATGTCTATAAAGCAAATGAGAATCCTGCGTTAAATTTGATGGCTTAAATGCTCCATTTCGCCATGAGCTGGTGAACATGAAGTTACATAGAAAGACACGCATACAAAGAAAAAATCGATTTAAATTCAGGGTATGTAGCTTTAAGGCCTAAAAGTAAATATACGAGTCGAACAGGAAAAGTAGCATTCAAAGACGACAGTCAACCACATCACACACTGAAAAAAAGAACAACAAGATGAATAAAGGGCAAAAAAATACATCACAAACACAAAATGGGTGACAATAGGGCTACCGCCTTGGAACGGTCAGTGGCACAAAAAGGCCGAATGGGGAGGGGGTGGGGGGCGCGGGGTTAAACCCGGTTCTAGGGGGCACCTAACCTTACTCTTAACTTATTGTCATCCCAATAAACGGGACAGTGTAAATAAAGATATCCCCACCAGGTTATAATCTCTAACAAACAAGGCAGCATTAATAGGCAATATAAGTAAAACACATAAGTGATCATGTATATAAAATTTAAAAAAAAAAAACCTACAAAGCCACAAAGCCTCAATGACTTGGCGGAGGCCACAGCAACGAGAAAATAAACCGTTAAAGGTACAAGATTAAATACTAACATCAAAAGCTACTAACTTGGATCTATATCATATATACCCCACTTAATTAAGACTTAAACTTAACTGTACTTTGACACTACGTTTATTCGTTCAATTGCCACAGCATAACGTTATTCATTATTATTTCAATATGTTTACGGAGTGAAAATAGAGGCTCTAACAGAAAATATGTAGCGATTTCAGGATCAACATTTTATTCATTAAATATGGGACACACGTTGTTGCTTGTTGAATGTCGTATTGTTTTCCTTATTACTATTTACGTCCCATGGAAGGACTTTTTTATTTAGTTTTGTACGATTTGGCAACCATTGCCTGCATTGCTAAAATAGACAATCATGCATGCATGAGTTCTCTTCGGTGCCAAGTTGTGTTGTGTTTTTGTTGCCTTTTTCCGCTCTGAATATCGGAGCATTTTCCATGCACCACAATTATACAGCATAGCCCAATAGCTATTTTACGCGAACCAGCATTTGAGTATATCAAATTTTAATCTAAAATGTGATAGTTTTTTGATACTTGACAATAAAGTATTAAACGGATTTCTTTTACCATTTATGCTATTTTGTGCGTTTTTCTTAGGGTCATATTTAAAAAAAAAACGGTATGTGTCAAAGGGATGTAGAAAGTTAATTCAATTCTTTAAAAACTCGAAAACCAATCAACTGATTCTGTTTGCGGGCCTCTTTTTGTTGGGCAGGATATAACCAATACGCTCGTAGTAACGTACCGTAATAAGCATGTTTGTTTCGTTGGCCGATATTTAATTACGGGGGTCAATTTAAATAGAGGGAAGTTTATGTCTTTATATATTGGCCAATGAAAAAGCATGATGGTAATGGCAAACTACTATAAGCATGATGATATGAATCATGTCCAACAAAAAGAAAAAGAGGACCGCATTCAAAGACAGGTTATTGAATATCGTAATTTAAGACAATTGATATTATTTTCAACATTCTTTTGACACATTTCATTGTTAAAAACGTTGTCTCATTGGAAAACGCATGGACGCATAGCTCATATGACAAAGGAAAATCCGCTTAATATTTTACTGTTTAACAACAAATAAACTATCGAGACAATTTCGATTAAACATTGATATACCCTAAACACACGGTAAATACTGAATGACTAGTGTGTCTGTTCAATATGTTCTGACAGCTCTGATGGCCAGATATGTGCAAAGTTCCCGACTCATCAAATGTCATCTCATGTCTGATTGTGTCCTTCGGCAATGCAGCAATGGTTGGCAAATCCAACAACAACAATCCTTACATTGGACATACATGGAAATAAGAAAAACGATAGTACATGTCAACAAACAACAACTTGTGCCCCATAGTTGATGAATAAAATACTGATCCTGAAATCGTTTCATATTTTCTCTTAGAGCCTCTATTTTCACTCAGGTACCATATTGTAATAAGCCTGAATTATCGAACAGAAGGCGGGTAATCGAACCGAAATTGCATTGGTGAAAAACGATCGCTTTTCGGATAGCCTTGTCAATTGTACTGGTTGCACTAGTCATAGTAGTAAACAAATATACAATCCCTTAAACGTAAATAAAGAAATATAATGTGTTCTTTTATTTTCGTTTTAAATTATAGTAAACACGACAGAAGAAACACAGGTGATGAGTTTGTCCTTCAAACAATGTAAGCCTTTATGCCCAGCGTATATGCCACTGGCGATTCCTGAAGATTTGGCCGATAGTTTGATGAGTGTCCATGGTGATCCATCTGTCTGGTGGGTTGGCCAATTTATGAAGTATGTGACACGCCCCCAAACGCATGTGGTAAACCATTTACAGACCGTCAAATCTAGGATTGGGTTTGTGAATCCGATCGTAGGGTATGTGCATGCTTGGTACTTTATGTTTTGAGATATTAACATACACGTGTATAGCACCTCGCACAAAATCCTAGGAATATCATTGGATTAGAGCGGTCACATGGTGACCCTCTATTATTCTATAGTGGGTCAGTAGATTGCATAGAGGGTCACTAAAACAATATGGAGTACAATTTTGATTCAAAGTTTAAATCATTTGCAAATAATTCCTTAAATCGTTAGTAACAAACATAATAAGTAAATTTAATCATGTTTTTAAACTGTACCGGTCGTGACGTCAACATCATGACGTCAAATTGCGCGAACGTCTCACTGACGTTGACGCTCCATTATAATTGATTAAATATCGGCGTTTGCCTTAAAAAAAAGGTGCTCGATGCAATAAATCAGTTATTGGGTTTGTTGCTGACCCATTACAGAAATATGTGGGGTCAGTCAGATGTATAGGGGGACTCGGCTATCGCCTCCCCCCCCCCCCCACCCCCTATAAATCTTACTGACCCCACATATTTCTGTAGGGGGTCAGTAACAATCCTAATAACTAATATTATTACACCTCGCACAAAATCCTAGGAATATCATTGGATTAGAGCGGTCACATGGTGACCCCCTATTATTCTATAGTGGGTCAGTAGATTTCATAGAGGGTCACTAAAAAAATATGGACTACAATTCCGATTCAAAGTTTAAATCAATTGCAAATAGTTAGTAACAAACATAAGTACATTTTATAATGTTTTTAAACTGTACCGGTCGTAACGTCAACATCATGACGTCGAATTGCGTCTCAATGGCGTTGACGCTCCATTAAAATGGGTTAAATATCGGCGCTTGCCTTAAAAAAGTGCTCGATGCAATAAATCAGTTATTGGGTTTGTTACTGACCCCTTACAGAAATATGTGGGGTCAGTCAGATGTATAGGGGTCTCGGCATGTATAGGGGGATTCGGCGATAGCTCACTGACCCCACAGACCCCATACAGAAATATGTGGGGTCGCCGAGTCCCCCTATACATCTGACTGACCCCACATATTTCTGTAGGGGGTCAGTAACAATCCTAATAACTAATATTATTACACCTCGCACAAAATCCTAGGAATATCATTGGATTAGAGCGGTCACATGGTGACCCCCTATTATTCTATAGTGGGTCAGTAGATTTCATAGAGGGTCACTAAAAAAATATGGACTACAATTCCGATTCAAAGTTTAAATCAATTGCAAATAGTTAGTAACAAACATAAGTACATTTTATAATGTTTTTAAACTGTACCGGTCGTAACGTCAACATCATGACGTCGAATTGCGTCTCAATGGCGTTGACGCTCCATTAAAATGGGTTAAATATCGGCGCTTGCCTTAAAAAAGTGCTCGATGCAATAAATCAGTTATTGGGTTTGTTACTGACCCCTTACAGAAATATGTGGGGTCAGTCAGATGTATAGGGGTCTCGGCATGTATAGGGGGATTCGGCGATAGCTCACTGACCCCACAGACCCCATACAGAAATATGTGGGGTCGCCGAGTCCCCCTATACATCTGACTGACCCCACATATTTATGTAGGGGGTCAGTAACAAACCCAATAACTAATAATAGTTCACAGCAACAACACGGCAGATAGTATTAGTTTTAATTACCATAACTGAATAATTATGATTCAGTTACAACCAGCAGCTATCACGCCGACAGCAGCCACATTATGTAAACGTGTGTACACATTATTAGAATTCAAACTCTATAGACACAATATAAACGGTTCTAACTATCCAGGCAAAAGCCCAAATCTGCAGCGTTGAATAAGATTTACCAACTCATAATCCATTTTACGCATTTTCAGACATGGGTCAAGAACCCATATATAAACTTATACTTTTAATCGGCACATATACATTATTATATAATAAGAACCTGGATAGAGTTTTGATAAATGTTTTGTAGCGCAAATATGTCGTTATTTGGCGGGTAGTGCCGTTACACGTAAACGTATGCATACATTCATCCAACATGTTTAATTATTTAGCTTATGCGATGAATGTCTTATTCGTCAGCTATGTTTTGATATTTGATTGATTTTGATTTCAGGGTTCAAGTTCGAAGAACAGACAAATTAAAGCGTGAGGCAAAGTTTCATGGTATAGAAGAATATATGGTTCACGTTGAAAAATGGTATAATGAATATGAAACGCGAGTTCCTGGTGTACGCCGTAATGTTTTCTTGGCAACAGACGAGCCTAAGCTACTCGATGAAGCACGGAAACTGTGAGTGAAACATGCGGTTGTTTGAGTACCGATGAACCACGATTACAATTTACTCAGCGACGGCAATAATGCTTTTGTTTTGCCAATAGTTCATGCTTATTTTCAGCAACTGCTTAATTACATTGATGTTTCTCTAAGATTGTACAATACATATACAACACAACATTTTAGGCTAAAATCAACAATTTGAAAGTTACATAGCAAATGAATTAAAAATATTTATATTTGATAAGTTATTACGTTTTCATGTATGTTTGCATTGTTTTTGTCTGTCTTCGTCGATGTTAACTTCTCAAGATGGTCGTTTAAATAATCACAGCAGTTAATAGTGCCTAATTCAAGCTACAGACTCTGTAATTAAATCGTTTCGTTATTATTACTTCTCACCAGCTCATTGCGAAATTGCTATACTTAAACTGATAATAACACAAGCATATGAATAAGTCACGGGTGAAGTAGTTTCAATTTGACAGTCAAAAGTCGGTATATCAGCCAGAAATATCCCATTTGATCTAGCCTTCGTACAGATAACATCAATAATATACGGCTTCCGAATATATTTCATAAAACAAATAGTTGACCGCAACGGAATTTGAACCCGGGAGCTTGCAATTTTATTTGCAAAATGATGGTTTTACCATTACACCACGGACTCGTGTTGTATGTATTAGTGTTACAAAGGTATTTACTACGTCTACATGCTCAATACGTAATGACTATAGCACACACAAGCGCACAACAAACTTACCATCCGCTAAACAAGATCAAGATTAAAGTTTTGAGACGAAATCTTAGTTAAATGATGTAAATTGATAATAAATAGTATGATTGTTTACATGTGCGAGATGATGGAGTATATACCGATATATTATGAGGGTCGTTCAAATGTGTTAAGTTGTTTTGCATCCTAATATATGTTAATAAATATATAATGTTCTCAAGAATTCGCCATAGCTCAGTGGTAAACACGTTGAACTGTAAATTAGAAGGTCGTGTGTCGTGAGTCACGAAAGAGGCAAACATTTATTTATTGTAAATCGTAATGCTACCTGTGTACAGATACAACGTGTACCGCTCGATGTCTATAACGTACATGATTTTCTGCGTTAATTTTTATCGCTTAAATGCTTGATTTCTCCATGAGCTGATGAACATGAAGCTACAACTAAAGAAACTCATACAAAAAATAAAGTGATTTAAATACAGGTTCTGCGATCAATTTTAAAGCAGACTTCATTTTCTTTAGAGACTCAGACGTCATGTTCTTTAGAGACATCGAGCAGTTCACTTCGTATCTGTACACAGGTAGGACTATGATTTACTCTTTAAAAAGATGTTTGTCTCTTTCGTGATTCGAACACACAACCTTCCAATTTACAGTCCAGCGTGCTTACCACTGAGCTATGGCAAATTCTTGAGAATATTGTATATGTAGATACATATATTATGATGCAAAATAAATTTAACTTATTTAAACGACCCTCAAGATGCATCAGTATATACTCCAGCATCTCGCACGTGTAAATAACCGTGCGCAGTGTAATACTAGGTCTTATCAATGTAACTAAGAATCCGTCTCAAAACTTTAGTCTCGAGTTTTTGTTTATCGGATGATAAGTTTGTGCTGGTGGGTGTGCTATGGTTATTACGCAATGACTAATTAGTGTTATAAATGATACAACATACCAAAACGATTCCGTGATGTGGTAGTGCATTGTAAAACCTTCATGTAACGAATAAAATTGCAATTTCCCTGGTTCAAATCCCAGTCCGTACAAATCTTTTTTTTTATGAAATACATTCGGAAGCCGCATATTATCGATGTTACCTGTACGAAGGCTAGATAAAATATGATATTTTACGCATCTATTTCTGACATATATACCGACATTTTGGAACTAAATCGAATTAAAACTACTTCAACCGTGACTACTGTACACTCCTGAATCTGTTTTCAGGGTACCTATGCGTCGAATATGAATCGAGATTTTCTTTTATTACTTTCTATATGTTTTCATACCTGCCATGATTGAATAGAATAAAAAAGGACGCTCCTGCATCTGTTTCCAATCTTCGCGTAGCCATCCTCTAAGCTTCGCAAAACCAACAAATCATTTCGAACAAAATGGCGAGGGCGGAACATTCCATTTTTTCTGGGGTAGGGTGACTTAAAAAATCAGTTGACCGACAGTGGACCGGTGTAAATAACAAAATATAAACGCAGTATACTATTTACCTACCCTTTTTTTGCTAGATATAATGGTTTCCATTCCAAAATAAAGGATAAGTATGACTGATTGCCGTAGGTGCTGAACACAACCCTGCATAACCTACGTTTTACTTGGTACATCCGAACCCTAGAAGCAGACATGCGCAGACGACAATTTTTAAAAATAACGCACCATGTTGTTTTAATTTTCACGATGTAAACAATGGTGTCGAAATGAATTTTAGGCTTTGTGAAGCATACCGGATGGCTATGGCAAGATTGTAAACAGATCCAGGAGCGTCTATTTTCATTCTATCTAAACATATCAGGTATGAAAACATATAATAAGTAATAAAAATATATCGATTCATATTTGACGCACAGGCACCCTGAAATGCACAGTAATTCATATTCATAAGTCCATAACAGTTTAAGTATAGCGTCCGTAGCTATAAAGAAATCATAGTAAAATTTCATTAATTCATTCATATTTGAAATAATACCACTACTTGTGCGAGAAAACATGTTTATAAAAGCATAACTATTATTTACATTGTATGTTACAATGCCGAATAAATTCTGGTTAGACATATTTTTTTAAAACCACATACTTGCTTACTCGTTTTTAAAGGCATAACTATTACTTGCATTGTATACATGTTATTTATTCCGCCTTTGATTGTATTTATGTCAACATGTGTAATCATCTCGTGATTTATTACAAAATAAATGAAGCCAAATGTTGCATAAATGATATATTACAATTTTCTTGCATTCCATTATGTTTTTACAAAAATAATTATATCCGAAATAAGTACGTATCAACAATGTTGCTTATAAATTAACTCCCATTCATGACTATTTTCAGGTATCCGAATTACACATTTATAAGTGACCACCAAGCTACAGAGTCAGCTGGTCTTCATACACGCTATTCAAGGTCGTCGTTACTGGGCTTGATACAAGATATCTATTTCCTCTATCACAGTGATTTCCTTGTGTGCACATTTACATCAAATGTATGTATCATTTGTGTTTTGGTAAAGGTTAATTCATAGAATTGTTTTCTACGTAGTTCAACCCTGGTTTCATTTTTCTGTGTCTCGTTCCTTTCACCTAAACACACTTTTCCTTTCACACTTATCATTGCCAATCTATCAGCCCAATCGGTCCCCTCCAGTTTGTTAATGTATATGAATGGACTCGAAGTAATTTTGTACTAGCTGTGCTTTAATATGTGCACAATGCCATTATAATTAAAGGATACACACGGTATTGGCATAACAGAAATGATTTACATGTTTTTTGCTCAGAAAGGCTAAATGGGGGTATGTTTGCTTGTTAGAAACTGGAAAAGTGACAAATACGATTCACACATAGATAAGTCATAAGAAAGAATAATTGCGGTACAGCTCACTGTGTCAGGGAGGTCAACCGAGTGATATGTCCTTGCTGCTTACCTCCTGAAGACTCTATATGGGGTTGTGATATTCAGATTCTATATTTCTTGTGGCGGACTTCACTTTGCTGATCGGAACCTTAAAAAAAATACTTACCGAAATAGATTATTTTCCTACTCGAGCGCCACGATCTGTTAATAATAACTAATTCATATATACAAGACAACAAATAAAGAATCGGAAGGAAACATAATGCTTCATAAGTTTCTTTCTGTATACGATATGTTTGAATTTTCCAACGACGCTATCTGCTGTAAACTGAATTGGAGTTTCAACACCGCATATATTACATCGATATCACTTAAAGGGAAATCCGACTTTGATTGTGTCCCCATGTATTCTTATTGCAATAGGGTAGTTCTTTTATAATATATGTCTAATAACCAAAACTTGCATGGACGTCTAAGACAAAGTTCAATATTACCCGATCACTCAGTGCTCGTGACCCAGCTATCGGTTAATTCTAACAGTAACACACTAGTGGACAGCTTATCATATGTATACATACACGAGATACAAACTAAATACAATGTATGTGAACTTTATGAACAGGGACATTTCAGAAAATGCTTTCCTTGAAATTATATCAATAATAGAACAGCCATGTGAGACTCACTGCGAAATACGTACAATATATAGTAATACGTATTGATAAGGAATAATATTTGGAAGCAACCAAGATAATAAAGCAGCAGGCTCGGTTTTATTGAATTTGTTCGTGAAAGGAAATCTAAAACGCTAAACATATCTCGCCCTAGCACCGGCTTAAGTGGTATTCTACTTTAAAGCCACCTATGTTGGGCTCGTTGATCCCAAAAGACCAGTACAAATAAACTACTGATTTGTAGCACGGGGAAGATTTTAACAGCCGCCACACTGCACTAAACGAACGCTAGATCCTTTGGACGAAAAAAACACAACCAAGACAATATAGAAGCAAACTCAGTTTTATTGAGTCTATTAATGAGAGGTAATGTGAGACGCAATACCTCTCACGACGCCCGCTAGCACCGGCTTAAGCGGTAATCTACTTCAAAGCCACCAATATTGGGCTCGTAAGTAACGGAAATCCTTTGGTAGCAACAAACACAAGAGGAGAATGAAGTAGCAAACTCGGTTTTATTGAGTCTGTTCATGAGAGGTAATTTGGGAAGTACACCCCTTAGCACCGTCTTAATCTACTTCCAAGCCACATATATTTATTTATTATTATTATTTATTATTATTATTATTATTGTTATTATTATCATAGTAGTAGTAGTAGTAGTAGTAGTAGTAGTAATAGTAGTAGTAACGGTAGTAGTAGATGGACTATCATGAGGATGAGTAAAATATGTCGATGTCTTGATACTTTGAAAACAGAAATGTACGTGCTGCCAAATAAATGGTGCATACAATGGCTTGGCAAGAATTAGACAAATTGTTATGAAAATATGAGCAATATTTAAATGTGGAGCTCAATATCTACTTTAAGTTAGCAGGTTACAACACTGGTCTTGAAATGAATACGTATAGCTTTATAGACTTGCATAGTATTTTGTTAGATACTGGGACCATACGCCGCTGGACATGGGGGAGGCAAAACAACTCTATGTCCACCGCCATATGCATGCCATCTTCGGGATGGTTAAAATTATGTTACTATTGATTTTATGAATATTGAGTTCTGCTCAACACGGGGCTAGAGGACCGAGACTGCAATATTCTGTTTGTGTCGTGTTCGGCCGTTTCTAAAGGTCCATTATCATACTCTTGCATATACAAATCAATATGAATAGTTGAATAAAAATCAATGTAAACTTATTAGATACTCTTCTTTGATAGGCGTTAAAAATGAACTAAATTTACGTTGAAATCATATCAGTATTTTGCTATCCATTGTTGAGATCGCTGAGCCCGATACTTATATTTAGTTATCGGTGGTACATTTTCAATTTCTTTTGCTTTGTTACTTAATTTTTGATTCGGTGGTTCCACTACTCCGGCCGATAAAAGGCTCTGGGTATTGTTTAATCACTCATAGGATATGTTGTCTGCTTTTCAATTTAGTCTTTTGGCTGTTACTTGTGATACGCAGGCTTCATAACCGCTGCTCCCAACTAAATTCCATTATGTTTATTTCGCTCTTCGAGGCATTTAATTTTATTAGATACTGGGGACCATAACGCCGTACGACATGGGAAGAAAGATACTCCATGTCCACCCGCCATATGCATGCCTTCTTCGGGATGGTTAAAATTGTGTACTATGATTTTATGAATATTCGATTTCTGCTCAACCCGGGACTAGAGGGCGTGAGCGGTAGCTAGCAATATGTCACTACCGCTCATGAACAGTCTCAATCAAACCGAGACTGCAATATTTCGTATGTGTCATGCTCGGCCGTTTCAAAGGTCCATTATCATACTCATTTTTACAGCACAGTGGCGTTGCTTGTGCAGTGTGGCGGCAAGTAAACGTCTCCCCGCGCTTTGCAATCAGGAATGTTATTCATTCGATCTTTGGAGATCGCTGAGCCCGATACTTATATTTAGTTATCGGTGGTACATTTTTAATTCTTTTGTTTTCTTACTTAATTTTTGATTCGGTGGTTCGTTTCCACTACTCCGGCCAATAAAAGGCTCTGGTTTTGTTTAATCACTCATAGGATATGTTGTCTGCTTTTTAATTTAGAACTTTTGGCTGTTACTTGTGATACACAGTCTTCATAACCGCTGCTCCCAACTAAATCCCTTTTGTTTATTTCGCTCTTCGGGGCTTACAATTTTATTAGATCCTGGACCATACGTCGCTCGATAAAGGGGATGAAATAAAGATACAAATATTGCTATATCATCGCCATATGCGGGATGGTTAAAATTCTGTACTGTTGATTTTTATGAATTTTGAGTTCTGCTCAACCCAGGCTAGAGGGCATTAGCGGTAGCTAGCATATTTCACTACCGCTCATGAACAGTCGCAATCAAACCGAGACTGCAATATTCGTAAGTGTCGTGCTCGACCGTTTCCAAAGGTTCATTATCATACTCTTTTTTATGTATGTATTCTGAGGAAGGCGATTAAAGCCGAGGGTGCTCTATATTTATAGTTTAATCACTGTTTGGTTGATAATTTGTCTCACATTTATATATATATATGTAACATATTGTCACATTATATTAAATTTGGCGTGTATTATAATTTTAAAATAACAAGTTCACATGAGAAACATTATGTTGGTTACAATTGCAGGTTGGTAGAGCAGCCTACGAGTTGATGCAACGCTTCACGTTGACGCCTCCAAGTGGTACAAGTCATTAGATGCGATGTACTTCGTTTTTCAAAAGCGCTTTTATGTATATCATAACCTGATAGCAATTGATAAATCATGTTGCTAAACCAAATGTCAGAGCAAAGAGATTGACCTGCGGAAAGACGACCAAATCTGTATAAGAGAGAATTTTTGGAATGGTTATTTAAATGGAATAAATCAACGGACGGCGAGACCGGATTGTTCCTATCAAACAAGACAGTAGTTAAGTATGTGAGGACTAAGATGCCAACATATCCCGACGCGTGACTATGATTTTGATAGTGATAAAACTATACGGTTTGGTTCATTTATGGTAGCACATAAGCAGAAATAAGTTCGTTGTTAAATGAATTCGACAATGATACCATTCCCGCATTTGTTTTAACCACCCGATCACATTTGCTTCCCTCATCATTCCGTTAAGTCTCAATCTTCGCTGTTTTCATTAGGTGCAAATACTGTGTGTTGGGATGGACGAATGAATTAGTTTCTGAGGTCCGTTGATAAAATATTCACGCATAAAACATTTTGAGTTCGGAAGTTGGGGTGGGATTGTGTGGAATGGAATCACGTGACTGGTCAAGGTTGGATAGCGGACGTTTTCATCTATGGCTACAACTCGCTGTGTAGGTGCTTAAGTAATATCCTGTGGAAAAAAACGGTGCCTTTAATTACTAGAGCGTAATGACAATGATAAAAGATTACAGAAATATATGGACAAATTACCATTAGCATTTGTACGGTTTCTGTTAGTTGATAATTTGACAAAGTAATCATATTAGTTGTTATTGCATTAATACTATTTTTAATTATTTATTGTATATGTCATTATATTGGTATATTTGAATAATATGTTTTGTGTCTACGTTACTTATACTTTGAACAAACTTCCTTGGTCTATTTTTTTTTTACTTAAAACAAGATGATATATGGACTCGTATCATCTGATTTGCTTTGTATCCTTCCATACACTTTAGGATACGTACTTGAGATATAATTACATACCATAAAGGTTTTATCACATGCAATTCACTCGGGCTTGATGGTTATTGTATAAATCATCTTATCTCCCAATAAGTTTGCCGTCTCAATTTATATTAAATCTCTTTTTGTATCTTGCGTCACACCCTCACGGCAAAGTTCGAGCAAGTCATGTTGATCATGTTTTTGTCTACTTAAACCTGACAAACTTATCGTATATTATTTCAAATATTAGGTTTATTATTTGTTAGACATCAAAACTATAAGGATAAGAAAAACCTGCTATTAAGGGATATATATAATTATATATATTATATTTACTAACTTTATATATGTATATTTTAACTGTAGATAAAATAAAGTTTTCGTCATGTTTAATTTCTAAATAGAACGGTATATTCGTGTCAAAACATGTGTCGAGGAGAAGAGAAAAAACAGACACTTTTATTCCCCCTATACCCTTACTGGACGCAATAAATGATCAATTAATATTATAGAAGTAATGTTTAGCTAGACATACACAATGCCTTTGACCAAGACAGTAGTTAAATATTTGAAGACTACAATGCCCACATGTCCACATATCCTCGCGTAACAATGATACTCTGAGGTTTTAGCTCTACTTATTTTGTTATATTGCATATCAATTGAAAATATTGCAACATATCAGTTTCTTGTCAGTAGAACGCTTCAAGTTCATTGACATCACCTTCGTATTTCATTTTTAAAATTAATTTTAAATTGCTTACAAGGCATTCAAAACAATAGTTATTCATTGTCAAATAATTCAATTCTAGATACTCGAACAAAGAAGTAATTCCATTTGCATCTTTTCAACTCTATTAGTTCTAAACGTGTTTTCAGTGATGACGTTTAGTACATGTATCTTCCAGGAATTGTATACATACATTAAACTATCATTACGAGTATTGCATGATGTTTTAATTAGAACTGCATTTTCTCGCTTAAGTTTGTATATATAGAGAGAGACGTGTTTTTCATGTTAGTATAGCATGCAGTTTACTTTAAGTGGGTGTAAATAGGAAGGTAAATATGTTTATTTAAGTATGGAAATGTACGTGTAAATATAGATATACAAATCGAAGAGGAAAAGCAGCATTCAAGGACGACAGTCAACCAGAAACACACACAGAAACAAAGAACAAATTTAAAGATGAATAAAAGGTCAAATAAGACATCACAAACACAAAACGGTTGACAAAAGGGCTACCGCCTTGGCAAAAAGGTCGATGGGGATTTAAACCAGGTTCTAGGGTGCACTAAACCTCACACTTACCCTATCGTCAACCCAATAAAACGGGACAGTGTAAATAAATTAATTTTTAAACGGGTGTAACATGAATAAAGTTTTCGTCTTTATATTCGTATTATATGTGTTTTGCTATTTTAAATGAGTCATACGTCGTCTGTACGTACATAGTATGTCTCATAATCTTGCGAAAACAACTATACTGAAACGAAAAAGAAACGCAATTCGGGAATTTCCGCTATATATTGTTTATACTGCACACCTAATTCCTCACAATATTCCTAAGAAATCCCGAGATGTAAAAACAAAGGTTGCAGTTAATTAGGGAAAGGACACAACTGTGATGTTTTGGAAGTTTTAATCACAATACACTTTGTAAGAAGAAATTTTGTTTAACATTCAATACAAAATTCTATGCACATTTTTAAATACTCTATATTTTACGTGATGTGTTTGATAAATAGAGCTTATTTGAAAGCCTATATAGACTAACAACTAAATACATGTTTTTCATAGCCATACATTACTCGTCATAAAATATATCGTAAGCTCAACCGTTTTGTTATTCTTATGCTACTTTACCAAATTGACAATGATCAGTTATTTAAACGGATAAACAGTAGTACATGTTGTACCGCGGCGGTGGGTGGCGTAATGGTAGCAATATAAATGATTATGTACTACGCGTGTTATTATTGTTTATTTAAACTTTAATATTGCACCCGTACCTGTAGCTATTACCTACTACTAGTGTAAATTTATTAGACTTATTAGCACAGTAGTAGCGCTAATGAATAACGCCCTTTAGCCCTTGAGGGCTTTTATAAGTGCGCTTGTAGCACGTAATAAAGACTACCAAATGATCAACCAATCGAAATCGAGATGCTGAATGTCCTCGGATTTAGTCGCCATCTTTGTTTTTCATGCTTGGAAGCTGCGCGAAAAATGTTTTATATTCACAAATAACTTAAATGAAATGGGGAAAGCAGGTATAACGAGACCAAGGAGGTCGACACGAACTGTTACTGTTTATGGTATTAGGAAAAGGACATTGAAGCAGTCTTTTAAATTAGTTGGCACAAAACTAAAACTTGAAGATGAAGAAGCAAATTTGAACCCTAAAAATGGGCCAAATGCTCAGCCAAACGTGCGCGTACCGATAGATGTAAGCCAATTTCTCCCGCAGCCGAGAACAGGAGACGTTGTCTGTGCATTGGTATGTTATATTTGTTTTACTTATCAACTTTCTTTGTAGTTTACTTACTCCATGGTTTTCTGTAGATTTTAGACGGGTGCATCCAGCTGGACTAAACTCTGAAAAGTTATAAAAATTCATAACGATAGTCCTATGTAAAAAGCTTTTTTTGTGTTCTTTTTATGTTACGGATAACCCCACCGCCACCCACACACACCGACACCTGCCCAACGAAAAAAAAACAGGTAAAAAAAAAATGAAAATGCATGCTAAAAACTGTAAAAAAAACACACATTTTTTAAAAGTCTCGCCCCCCTTAATCTCAAATCCTGTATTCGCATGATACAATTCGCATGATCAGTCGACATGTCATATCCACCCCCAAGATCCTAGTGTGTTGTGACCCGTAAAATTTTACTCTGCATATATTTTGTAGAAGTTTGGGCTTTTGCTATATACTGGTAATCACTAGATCTATACACTAATACAGTGCGTTAGGCAGTAAAGGATCACTCTGGTTAAAAGCGTGTAACCTGGTACAGTTGCAAAACCGTGTGTCGCGATAGCTCATTGGAAGAGCGCTGGCATGGTATAGCACAGAGACCCTGGGTTCGAGTACCAGTCGAGGCATATTTTGCACCTGTTGTATTTGGGGGCTCATCCTGAGAAAGTCACCAGCAGTGGTTCTCCTGTTTATTTAGAAACTGGGACGGATTTCAGTCTGGTGGGAGTGTATGTAACATCGGCCGAAGGGTCCATTGCCCACTTTGGGATATAACCCTTGGGTCATAACTTGGAAGTCGTTGAGATCCCCACCCTATAACCATATATACACTTATATACACCCATCCAACAAGCATAGGCCCTGGAGTCTATCGCCAATCCTGGGGACATAGCCCCTGGCTCATAACTTCAAAACTTTTGATATCCCCACACTATAACCATATATATACTTACTGGGCATTAACAGAGGGATACAACCATCAAACCAGCATTTGCTCCCCCCGCTTTTTGAATGCAAATTTTGCCCCAGGGTCATAACAGGGCTTTTCCTAATGGTCCCACGGGGCCGAAATTACAAAAACATATTTCTTTCCCAATTTTGTGAAAATAATTCCCCAAAAATGTATTTTGATGTAACCATGGTAACTAAACACTCACTTTCAATAATTGGTTGTTGTTACCACTTAACAGGCTCAAATCACATTTATTGATAATTGTTCATTGTGAAACATCACCCGGCGTTGAATGCAAATTCAAAACAGAAAGTAAACACTGTCAATATCAGAAATGCCGTGCGTAATGTTTTGCCATTCACAAGCACAACCAGCATTGCATCATATTATGTTAGTGCATAAAATACACGTCTACGAACGGCGAGTCCTCCGACGTGCATACGCAATTGACTTTTTTATGTGTGGACTTTCCGCGGAGATTCTATTTTAACTACCATACAAATCTACAGAAACAATATATTACGATACTATTGCGATGCAGTCTCTTGTATTACAATATATACCCGATACATTTTTGGATGCGATACCCGGCACTAGTGCACCGTCATCTAGTTGTTATTGCTGTGAGAAAAAGCACCATCTTGAACCTTGCCTTGATGTTACTGCCAAAGATGGAGTCAAAAGCTCAAGGCTGACCTCTGTATTTAGTTTTTGCCTATTTGAAGTTTTAGTCATAGAAAAAGGCAAAATATGTAATCAGTGTATGCTTTTATATTTTTAGAATGCGGAACTGTCAACAGAATTTGTATTTTTATGTTCAGATTCACAGTATTCTAGCCGCAAAAAGGAGAGACTTGAGGAATGGAAAGCGCTTCGTGACCAGTTTTGTTCTATTGGACTACAAAAGTGCTGTCCAGAGTCGCCAGTCTGTCATGGATGTGGAGAAGAATGTCGTCTTTTTCGGTGCTTAGACTGTTCTACATGGGAAGTTTTGTGCCAAAATTGTTTGCAACTGAAGCACAATTATTCTCATCTACATATGTTTGAAACCTGGCAGGTATATATAAATTGACATGCTTTTAATTTATATATATATATAATATGCAGTTCTAGACTTTTAACATGTATAATTCTATCCTGTATAACCATGCTGGACATCTAAATTTTTGTAGGTGATCGACACAATCTTTATTGTAGATGTTCAACCAAGTTTACTGTACAATAAATACTGAAAAGGTGATCCCTTGCAAGCAACAAATACAAACAAGAGAGAAATCAGCAGACTCGGTTTTATTAAGTCTGTTCATGTGAGGTAATCATAAGATGGAACACCTCTCACTTAAGTTTAGGTATTTACAGTATGATTATTTAAAACCGTGCATATTTCATGCACATTTATGCAAGTTGATTCAATATATGCATCTTTCAAAATCGAATCTTGAGAATTATCTTTTTTACTCTGGCAAATAATTTTATTGTCAAGCTCGTTTATGGATCTCGACTTAGCGGTCACGATGTCGTCCGAGCCTATGTGTGTTCGTCCGTCCGTCTGAATTATTTCTTCATTTCTTGCAGGATTTCCACCAAACATCACAATGTTCCTTATATGCGCATCATGTGCAAAATTTCCGGTCGCTGTGACCTACTTTCGATAAAATATAGGTCAGGTCCGGTCTCTGTTATGACCTGCTTCCCCCAATGTTAATGAAATTAATTAAATATTAAGTATGTTAGGAAGTCATATATCATGACATTGGTGTTTGTCAAATATTCTGGACTACTTCACCATAAATAATAGAAATAATATCTCATGGTGTTGGTCAAAACAAAATTCTGGACTACACCATAAATCTGCACCATAAATAATAAAATAATATCTCATGACATCAGAATTGGTCAGATCAAAATTCTGGACTGCTTCACCATAGGGCTTGTCACGCAGGCTGTGGCCTTCTAGTTTTACTATAGAACCTAATGATAAAAGCCCAGTAAAATATTTTTTATCATAGATCTACTGAAAATAATCTGAAATCTCAACTTCTCAGTAATAGAAAATTATGAACACTTTTAATTAGTATGTAGCAGACATGGCTCAGTGGATAACAACGTGGACTACGAATCCGGGGGAACTGGGTTGAGCATCACTGTCGCCACTGAGTTATTTCAGTGTGTCTTTAGGCAGGATACTTCTTGTAATTTCATCAAGCTTCATGAATGTTAAAGCACAATAATATGCTGTGTTGCACACCTAAATTCTAGGTTCGTACCTCACTATTTTATGGTAAACTTCAATTTGGTCATGGTGCGTGTGGCAGCCATAACTTCCAAACCACTGAAGGGAATTTCATCAACTTCATAGGAATGTTAAGCACACTGATCAGGTTTATACTTTCACGGTCAAGGTCACAATTTGACCTTAATCTTTCTTGACTCAGCCTTAACTTCTAAACCACTCTCAAACAGCTTGGAAATATAAATCACCTCAAGAATGTGTGCTGCTCTTCTATTTAGGGTTCTTTACTTCAAGGTCATTTTCAGTCGGGTTTTAAAAAACTGGCTTATAGATTGGCGAAAACCGGGCGGCGGGCGGGCGGCAGCATTTTGTTTCTGCTATATCTCGGCATTACCATGTCTGATCTTCGTCAGATTTTAACAGCACCTACCTCTCATTAACCACTGACCATACTCGGAAAACTAGGTCACTGTGACCTACTTTCTCCAAAATAACCTTTTTGTTAAAAGTTGCAAGGGGTGGAGGAATGCAATTTTAACAACACTTTCCTCTCATCAAGCACTGACCATACCCAAAAGACTAGCTCACTGTGATGGAATTTATTTTTTGTTATATATCAACATTACCATGTCCAATCTTCATCAAACTCTAACAGCATCTTCCTCTCATGAAAAAATGACCATACCCTGAAAACTAGGTCACTGTGACCTACTTTCGGCAAAATATATGTTAAACATTATGCATGAAAACCCGACTTTAATGCCACAAGGCGTTACCTCTTGTTTGACCATACCTTGAAGTAATATTTAACACATTGTTATGTCACATGCAGTATTCCCTTTCTTTTAAAGTGAAATATTTAATAACATGAAATTTTAACCCAAAAGTGGAAAGTGTTTGTTCGAAATAGAAATGTTTTAAAACTTTGTATTTCAGTATGGTACATTTGTTGGCTATGTTGGCGAATATCCTATGTGGAGATCCAATCACAACTGCAGAGCCGTCTATTTAAAAGATATAGTCATTGTTGATGACAAAGGTATAGTGTGTATTTGTTTATGCAGTCAGGAAATCATATAGCGTCACCATTTTAGTGCATTTATGAATTTGATTAGTGTTCCTGAAGATGGCAAAACTTTATATTTAAAGCTGCTATCCCGCCAACAGCAAGCACCATTTACAACAGATGTACACCGTTTCAAAGCCTACTAACGATAATATATATATGTAACTTACATATGTTGCGAATCCGAACTCTACAATTGCAGTATAATTATTTAACTGGCCATGAAAAAAGATCAATTGCTGAAGCTTAGAATTATGAGTTACCAACTCTTAATTCATTTATCACATATTCAGTTAAGTATCCATGAATAAATCTAGACTTAATGACACACATGCATATTTTTATGACTTTGACACATGGATAGGGTTTGGAAGAACAAAATTTGAGGTTTAAACTATAGTTTCTGTAATATCCATGTATTTAATTTCAAGTATAATTAAAAAGGTCAGTAGTTTATAATTAAGGTGGTGAATTCTTTGTAGTTAATTGTAGCTTCTTTTTTTGTTAATATACTAGTCTTTCTGGAAAAGAATTTTAGAAAAGGGACACGCCTAATATACTTCTTGGACACCTTATATCCACTTTGTCAAGTGTATCATTGAATGGATGAAAGCAATTTGAAAATATGTTTTATTTTCCCAATTAAGTGTAACTTTTTTAGACACAAGTTAAACATATTAAATGTACTTATTAAAGTGCAATTGAAGTATTCTCCCATATACTGACAATAATATACATGAAATGAATCCTATTTGAAATTAATGTTGAAAGTTCATACTTTTTATTTTACAATGGTTTGAAAGAACGCATAGATCATATATATAAATCACCTTTGTTAGTGTGTTAAAACACACAACCTGGCTCCACATGCAGGAGTGGAAATCGCCATATCCTCTATAATACAAAGAAGAGTGGTAATCAAACCTGGGTTACATTTGTGAGAAGCTAGTGTGCTATCTAAGTACATGTTTACCTTAATGCCTTTTAAATTACTTTTAAACATAGTCTTAAAATTGTTGACTTGTTCCATAAATTTATATGTTGCTACTTAATCAAACTCAGTCAAATCATTAATCAACTTTATACTGTATAACCACTTATCTAAGATCCTCTACTTATTTGCAAAATGCTGTAATATTTATCCTTCAAAGATACCGTATTATAATTTTTTTAGGTCGCCAGCATGTGCGTTCTTTGCAGTTTTGCAAGTGCGAGTCAGAAGCAGCGACACTTCTTAGATACTGTCTGTGGCCATCAACTCCAACATACCCTAAGTTGGCTTTTAGTTTAGATTTGCTCTGGTGATTGTATGGCCTTCTGTTGGAAAGCCAGATTTCAGTGAAGGGCTTCTGTGAGAGACTAAAAGCTAGATTGCCAAAACATCTTAAAGGATATGTGGATTCTGAGGTAAATATATACTGAATAAGGTTATTTTAAGTTTATACTAGACTTCAGTCTGTCGATATATCGGGTGACTTTTTTTTTTAAAGCGGATCACCTAAAACAAGGGTCAAGGTCAAGTAAAAGATTAAATGGCTCATTTTTAATGATGGAGGTCAAACATGTCCTAGATCTTCACTGCCTTTCCCAACCGTAGGCGTTTTATCATAGTCCAGTAAAATTCAGTAATTGCTGAAGCTTAGAATTATGAATTACCATATCTTTTTATCATATGTGTTGAATTTTTAAGTGCTGCCTTGAAAAATCACCCTGATATTAAAGGTATTCGAATAAAAGATTCAGAATATTTATTAAATCAATATGCGGATGACTCCTCTCTATTTCTAGAAGATGACGAAATTTCTCTTAATACTGCACTTCAGTTAGTAGATAAGTTTTACCTTTGCTCAGGATTAAAAGCAAACTTTGATAAAACTCAAATTATATGGATAGGCTCAAAAAAAGGTGGTCGTGACAAAATCCGTACTGAGAAACCAGTTATATGGAACTTCAAAGGCAATTTTAAACTATTAGGGATAACATACAACTTAGAAAAAGACAATTATTTTATAAACAACTACCTCACTAAACTAACAAAAATTAAAAATATGTTGAACGATTTGTCCTTCAGAAATCTTACCCTTATTGGCAAAACAACGATTATAAAAACACTCACTCTTCCAATCATTATTGATTGTCTAACGGTCCTTCCTGACCCACCGGAACATATATTTGATGAATTCCAAATTACATTGTTTAATTTCTTATGGTCTGGTAAAAATGACAAAATTAAACGAACAGTCATGATAAATCAGATTGAAAATGGTGGTTTAAAAGTGCCCCATATCAAATCATTAAGTCATTCATTGAAACTTGTATGGGTAAAAAAACTTTTAGACCCAGCAACATTCTCACCATGGAAAACCCTTATTTTAAATGAGCTAGAACAGTTTGGTGGTTATAAACTATGGTATCTCCATAAAGACGGAATCCTTAAACTAGCAAGTTATCAGAACAGTTTCTGGCAAAATGTAATGAAATCTTGGGCACTTTTAGATAGTGAAAACACCAAAAACACACATACAGATATTTTATCAGAACCTATATTTTATAATTCAAATATTGTGTTAAACTGGGACTTAAACCTCTTTAAAGTGTTAAGTCAACACTCAGTATTCTTCATTAACGATCTTGTAAATGAACGGTGTGAGTTTTTATCTTTAATGATTTCTCAACTAAATACAATGCACGCATTCCATTTACATCTTACTATGGAATAATTAATGCAATCCCTAATGAATGGAAAACATGTATTAAGAATAAAACTAGAATTGAACATCCTTTAAATAAAAATATTCATAAACTAAAATCAGCAAAAAAAGTAAATCAATCGTTTTATGAAGACTTTTTAAAATCAGTAAGCTTAACACCCAATAACTCGCAAGGAAAATGGAACAAAGAACTCGGAATAACCTTAACAAACGAAGACTGGAAATTTCTATATCAACACACTTTTAAAATAACCGATGATACTTACCTTCAATTCAAAATACTTCATAGTATTTTGTTTACCAATACCAAATTGTATCAATGTAAAATGTCAGAAACAGAACTATGAACTTTTTGCAACAACTCAAAAGAAACTGTTTCACATCTATTTTTTGAATGTATGTATTCAAAGAATATACTGCTAAGATTGTTTGAACAAATTAAGAATCTTTGCGGAATTTCTATTGAATTAAGACCCGAAGAGGTCCTCCTTGGTTTTAAACAGCATGAATATGTTTTAAATTCGATTATTAATATTTGTTTCCTTGTCTATAAAAGTTATGTCTATTCAAGCAAATTGAAAAAATGTCTCCCAAACTATGATGTTTTTATTGAACATCTGAAAAGATATAAACACTTGGAATTGTTCTCATCATTCATGTACTCTGTACCAAAATCTAATGCCATAAAGGTGAGATGGAACATAATTAGCCAACTGTTTAATTAGGATAGTCAAGTAAAATTACCCCTTTTGGTATATCTAGGTATACGTATGTATATATGTATGTATGTGTGCATATGCATGTATATATATATGTATGTATATATGTATAAGTATGTAATATTAATAGTTAATTTAGTGTAGGTTTGTACTGACTTCATTTATTTCGTTATTTTGGTTTTTGCTCTTTTTGAAATTCATTTATCTTGACCGGTTTCTATTATATATTCTTTCCGTTTAACAAGTTTTATCAGCTATATATACGAGGGGCATCCCAAAAGTATTGAGACTTTTGCGCTTATTCAAAGGTCGTTGGGAATACAACATTACAATACCCAGGAAATATAGTTTCATCTTTAGTGCACCAGATTACCAAGAATCATGATAATTGTACGTATAATGTTGAAAATATTCACTTCTGTGCAAGGAGTACTATGCTGAAGCGGGGACGGTCATAGCGACGTCACGACGTCGTGAACTGCAACAATGACGCCAAATACAGTACAGCTCACGCGAAAGACACACTTTACTCGATTCGCCAAGTTTGGTCATATCGAGTTTCGCGCGTATCTACGCGGAGTCGGTGTTTGTACTCGGCGAATTCACGCGGCGAAAGTACGCCATTGTCGAGTCACACACTCCGAGTTACTCCGTGTAAAATCCAATTAACCATGAGTGCACACCTGTGGTGATTTATTATTGGGGAAAAAAACTGAATTTTCCGACAACTTTTCAACTCGTCTGATATCGCGCTTGAAAAAGCAATCCATCGCCAGAAAAAAAGTACATAAAAAGTCAACAGTTTTCCTACCGACATCAATTCCAAGTGCATCTTTTATGTGCAGAGTTGACACGACTGATAAATACAATGAATAAATTTCGAAACAAATACGTATTTCAAACTTTTAATGCATTTAATCACAAGTTTTGTTCGTTTTTGTTGTCCGAAAGTCAACAGTTTTCCTACCGACATAAATACTAAATACCCATAATCCTTGGCCATGTATGTATATTTTAACAAGACGGCACTAATAACGGGTTTATGGCCCGGAATTCTTTACCATTTTTCTGATTATTTTGACTAAAGAACCCATCGATGTAATAATAAACATCAGAATAGTAAAATTTGTTACAAAGGAAGACTAATTAAAAACAAAATTATAATTTCCAGTATAATAATTACTAATTGAATGTTATGTTCAGTCGCCGCGAAGCCGGTAATAGTAACCGCCATATAACTGTCGTGACCCAATATACATAATCCGGGCATTCTAATTTTCAAACATCCGCTTTTCCAAAACAAAACAAAAGTCTTCTTCGATTTTTTCTAAAGTTATTGAATAATTATGCATTAAAATGACTGCAATTAGAAAAAGTTGCACCTTTTACCTGTGCAGTTTCGAACTCCGAGTTTATCTACGCAGAGTATCGTGGCGTACTTTTGTGGAGTAAGTACGCCGAGAAGCTTTTCCGACTCCGCGTAGTTTTATCATCGAAACTCCGCGTAATTAAGCGATTTGTAAATTCCTCACTCGGTGTGAAAGACTAACTTGTGGGCTTCGCGTGAGCTGTACTGTACGTTCAACTCCTTTCATCATCTTGTAACGATGCACGTCCTTCACTAAAACGCTTGTGCCACCTGAACACGAGTGCACGAGATACAGTTGACTTCGTAGATTATCGGTTAATTATTTTCAATGTTTGGGTCGGTGTCTGCCCAAATTCACAACACAATTTGATTACTGCGCGACTTTCATGCGGATCTGTTGACGCCATTTTCTGCGGATCTTTAAGTTTGCTGCTACTCATTGTTTACCGACTGTTTACTAACGGAAACGGACATGACGTCAAAATTTACTGAGCGTGTGCGTGTGATGTCGTCTAACACACACACTAAAGCTCGCCAAATTTGACGTCTATATTCACTGGTAATATCACTATTTCTTAAGCAACTCAAGAGATCGTTTAGACCCTCCCCTCATCAGCATTATGTGGTTGCTATAGCGACGACAAAACTTGTGTTTCGTGCCATCAGTAATACTGTAACTTTCGGAAATAGAAGATAATATATGAAACTGCATTGGTGCCAAATATCTTTTTAAATGAATAGATAATGAAAATGTTATAGCAAAAGTCTCAATATTTCTGGAATGCCCCTCGTATATATATGAATGCAACTGTATATGTAAGTACACAATGTGTCTGAAATAAAAGTATTAAAAACAAAAACAAAAACTCTTAATTCATTTAACACATATTCAGTTACGTTTATTTTAAGTACCCGTGAATAAATCTAGACTTTTAACGACACACATGCATTTTTTATGACTTTGACACATGGATAATAAGGCCTCTGCTTTGTCCGTCCGGCTATCCTGTCAGCCTATCGCAAAGAAAAGTAAAGAGATGCATGTTATTTTTCAGTCGACATGACCGTTAAGTGTTAAAACTCTTTTTTCAGGTACTAGATGCATCAAAACTGTAGAGTAGTACACTTATAAATTATTTACTTGGTAAATGTTATGTTAAGGAGCTTCATTGCCCTGGCAAATGGCAGGTATTGTCAGATAATAAACTAATTTTAGCTTTTACTTCATTTCTCAGGAACATCTTTCATATTTTGTGTAAAATTGTATCTTACGTAGTATTACTAAATGTTACATAACCCCTGACCCTCAAGGCAACGGGCAGAAGAATAATTAATCGTGTGCGTTATGAGCTTTCAGATAAATGTAAAGTTTATTTAAGGGATTGTACAATATATATTGAGGTTCCACCTACAACCTTCACTTTCATTTTTATCTGCTATCCATTTTTAGCCTAGATGTTTAAATGTGCAATTGTTTGTCATGTCTGGAGCATGTCTCTGAAACTGTTCAATAATTTTAAGCTTTATATCGACTAAACTTCACTGAAACAAAGAATCCAAGTCGTGGAGCATCTATCGGTTCTACCATTATTCTTGTTTATTTTATATCGTTCTTTTAAGTATCACAAATATTACTTAATAAAAGAATCGGCAGGGGACTTCAATTTGTGTTTTGATATAGTTTTTTAGATCCCCTGAGCCGAAGGCTCAAGGTGATCTATTGGGATCACTCTTCGTCCGTCGTCGTTAACTTTTGCTTCAAACGACTTCTCCTCAAAATCCACTAGGCCAATTTTGACCAAACTTCACATGGATGATCCATAGGTAAATGCTTTTTAGATTTGTAAAAATTAGGTCAGTGCTACATCCAAGATGGCCGCCATTACCATATATTGTCGAAACCTTTAAAAATCTTCTCCTCAAGAACCGCTGGACAGATTTCGACAGTTTTTCTTTTAAAATGATCGCCAACGCCTAGACTATCAAAATTGTTCAAATGAATTCCCGGGATCAAAAATGACCTTGCCCTGGGGGTCCAAAGTTTGTATATTGAGATTTTTACATGTTTTTCATAACTTGTATAGGAAAAAACTTTAAAACAATCTTCTTCTCTGAAAACACAAGGAACAGAGCTTTCATGTATTACATGTAGCATCAGCTTATGGTCCTCTACTAATTTTGTTCAAATGGTGACCATGGGGTCTGATTTGGCCCCGCCCCGGGGTCACAGTTTTATATAGACTTATATAGGATTTTTTTTTTAAAAATCTTCTTCTTTGAAACTACAAGAGCCAGAGGTTGAATATTGTGCATTTACTATACGATTATGGTCCTTTACCAAGTTTGTTCTAATGGTGACCCTGGGGTTACATTTGGCCCGCCCTAAGGGTCACATGTTTTACATAGATTGTATAGGGAAAAACTTAAAAATCTTCTTCTCTGAAACTGCTTGAGCCAGATATTTAATATTTTGCATTTGCTATAAGCTTATGGTCCTCTACCAAGTTTGTTCAAATGGTGACCCTGGGGTTACATTTGACCCCGCCCCAGGGATCACATGTTTTACATAGACTTGTATAGGTAAAAACTTAAAAAATCTTCTTCTCTGAAACTGCTTGAGCCAGATGTTCAATATTTTGCATTTGCTATAAGCTTATGATCCTCTACCAAGTTTGTTCAAATGGTGACCCTGGTGTCAAATTTGGCCCCGCCCCGGGGGTCACAGTTTTACATAGACCTATATAGGGGAGGGAAATTTTCTTTGAAACTACAAGAGCCAGAGGTTTAATATTCTGCATTTACTATAAGATTATGGTCCTTTACCAAGTTTGTTCAAATGGTGACCCTGGGGTCATATTTTACAGTTTTACATAGACTTGTATAGCGACAAATTAAAACAATCTTCTTCTCTGAAACCACAAGGCACACAGCTCCCATATATTACATGTAGCCCTGGGGTCATATTTGGCCATGCCCAGAGGTTATACCCTAGCACCTTCATTTTGTATTTGATCTTTACCAATCTTTGTCAGTGTCTTTATATCAATGTTGGTAAACAACAGAGGCCACATTTCTTGAACAATCTTAACCAAACTTGCACAGATTGTATATGACCATAAGATTTCGAAGAAGTTCGATAATGGACCATTACTCAGGTGATCGATATAGGGCCATATTGGCCCTCTTGTTTTGCATCTGTTTGATGTATGATTTTATCAGCAGCTACATTTGCTTTCAGGTCCAAAACATATACAAAGTTCTGATTACAGAGACGTTTGAAGAATTCAAATATTTTGTGCACACAACAGAAAAACTCTCTCACATTGACACACAAAGTCCAACATTTGATGATGGAAGACAATGTGCGGCATGCTACAAGGTAAATATATTTCTTTTATGCTTAGCAGTGAAATAGTGGATTTTAGCAATGAAATAAAAGTGGTATTTCATACGTGTGAAATATAGAGTTTTATTTTTTCACTACCGGAACTACTTTTTTTCTCTCCAAAAACTACTTTTTTCCGAAAGTTGCAATAAAAGTTATATCTTTGGATTGGAAATAACTAAGTGATCAAACTTAAAATTTTCACTCATGCTTCGCATTTGTGAAAATATAGTTTTCACACTTCTCGGTGAAATAAAATCTGTTATTCACTCCAAGACAACAAATATCCTCTATATATATATTTGTTATTGGAAAATATGTTTTAGAAAAATAATCAAATTACACACATTCCAAACAACATTTACAATCTTTTTTTGTTTTTAATACTTTTATTTCAGACACATTGTGTACTTACATATACAGTTGCATACATATATATACATTGCTAGTAAAACATGTTAAACGAAAAAAATATATAATAGAATCCAGTCAAGATAATTGAATTTCAAAAAGAGCAAAAACGAAAATAACGAAATAAATGAAGTCAATACAAACCTACACTAAATCAACTATTAATATTACATTCTTATATATATATACATACATATACACACACATACATATATACATGTATATACATACATACACACATACATATACCTAGATATACCAAAAAGGGTAATTTTACTTAACTATCCTAAATAAACAGTTGGCTAATTATGTTCCATCTCGCCTTTATGGCATTAGATTTTGGTACAGAGTACATAAATGATGAGAACAATTCCAAGTGTTTATATCTTTTCAGATGTTCGATGAAAACATCATAGTTTGGGAGACATTTTTTCAATTTGCTTGAATAGACATAACTTTTATAGACAAGGAAACAAATATTAATAATCGAATTTAAAACATATTCATGCTGTTTAAAACCAAGGAGGACTTCTTCGGGTCGTAATTCAATAGAAATTCCGCAACGATTATTAATTTGTTCAAACAATCTTAGCAGTATATTCTTTGAATACATACATTCAAAAAATAGATGTGAAACAGTTTCCTGTGAGTTGTTGCAAAAAGTGCATAGTTCTGTTTCTGACATTTTACATTGATACAATTTGGCATTGGTAAACAAAATACGATGATGTATTTTGAATTGAAGACTTTGGAGGTAAGTGTCATCGGTTATTTTAAAAGTGTGTTGATATAGAAATTTCCAGTCTTCCTTTGTTAAGGTTATTCCGAGTTCTATGTTCCATTTTACTTGCGAGTTATTGGGTGTTAAGCTTACTGATTTTAAAAAGTCTTCATAAAACGATTGATTTACTTTTTTTGCTGATTTTAATTTATGAATATTTTTATTTAAAGGATGTTCAATTTTAGTTGTATTCTTAATACACGTTTTCCATTCATTAGGGATTGCATTAATTATTCCATAGTAAGATGTTAATGGAATGCGTGCATTGTATTTAGTTGAGAAATCATTAAAAGATAAAAACTCACACCTTTCATTTACAAGATCGTTTATGAAGAATACTGCATTTTGACTTAACACTTTAAAGAGGTTTAAGTCCCAGTTTAACACAATATTTAAATTATAAAATATAGGTTCTGATAAAATATCTGTATGTGTGTTTGTGGTGATTTCACTATCTAAAAGTGCCCACGATTGCATTACATTTTGCCAGAAACTGTTCTGATAACTTGCTAGTTTGAGGATTCCGTCTTTATGGAGATACCATAGTTTATAGCCACCGAACTGTTCTAGATCATTTAAAATAAGGGTTTTCCATGGTGAGAATATTTCTGGGTCTAAACGTTTTTTCACCCATACAAGTTTCAATGAATGACTTAATGATTTGATATGTGGCACTTTTAAACCACCGTTTTCAATCTGATTTATCATGACTGTTCGTTTAATTTTGTCATTTTTACCAGACCATAAGAAATTAAACAATGTAATTTGGAATTCATCAAATATATGTTCTGGTGGGTCAGGAAGGACCGTTAGACAATCAATAATGATTGGAAGAGCGAGTGTTTTTATAATCGTTGTTTTGCCAATAAGGGTAAGATTTCTGAAGGACCAATCGTTCAACATATTTTTGATTTTTTTAAGTTTGGTATGGTAGTTGTTTATAAAATAGTTGTCTTCTTCTAAGTTGTATGTTATCCCTAATAGTTTAAAATTGCCTTTGAAGTTCCATATAACTGGTTTCTCAGTACGGATTTTGTCACGACAACCTTTTTTTGAGCCTATCCATATAATTTGGGTTTTATCGAAGTTTGCTTTTAATCCTGAGCAAAGGTAAAACTTATCTACTAACTGAAGTGCAGTATTAAGAGAAATTTCGTCATCTTCTAGAAATAGAGAGGAGTCATCCGCATATTGATTTAATAAATATTCCGAATCTTTTATTCGAATACCTTTAATATCAGGGTGATTTTTCAAGGCAGCACTTAAAAATTCAACACATATGATAAAAAGATACGGAGAAAGAGGATCTCCTTGTCGGACACCGCGTTTAATAGGGAAACACTCTGAACAATGGCCATTATTCAGGACACAACTCGAAACATTATTATAAAATGTATGAAACCAATTTAAAATGGACTCTCCAAAATTAAGAAAACGTAAACATTTTTCGATGAATTTCCATTCCAAAGAGTCAAATGCTTTTTCAAAATCTAGTAAAACAAGGAGCCCTGGTATATTGTCTTCTTCACATTTTAAAATAAGGTCAGATATTAGCCTAGTAGATTCACTAATTTGCCTTCCCTTTAAAAATCCTGTTTGACTTTCAGATATTACTTTTAAAAGTACTGATTTTATTCGAGTGGCAACAGCTGAGGATGCAATTTTTCCATCCACATTTAATAACGAGATAGGTCTCCAGTTTTTTAAGTGCGTTTTTGATTTACCTTATTTTGGGAGACAAGTGATGACACCTTGTCTTTGTGTTATTGATAAAGATTTAATATGGTATCCATAGTTCAATGATTTAACAAGAAAAGAACCAATATCGTTCCAAAAGAATTTATAAAATTCTGCCGTAAAGCCATCAGATCCAGGCGATTTTTCATTTTTCATATTTTTTAAAACATTTAAACATTCGTGTACACTAAGATGTCCTTCTAATGACTCCCGTTCTTCTTCGTTTAGTTTTTTTAAAAATGGATTGTTTGTGTCAAATAAAAATTCTTCGTGTTCCTGCGATGTAGAAGGTTTAGAACTATAAAGAGTTTCATAAAAGTATTTCTGTTCAGTAAGTATTTCTTTTAAGTCATTTGTTTCCTGTCCATCATTTTTAATAAGTTTTGATATTAATTTTTCAGTATATTGTCTCTTTTCTAAATTACAAAAATATTTAGTGGATTTTTCTCCTTCAACTTTCCATTTCGCTTTTGTTCTTAAAATAATTCCTCTTATTCGTTCATCTCGAATTGTTTTTAATTCTATCTGTAACTGATCAATTTCATTATTAACTGAGAAATCACCATTGTCTATTAAAACATATAAGTTTTTAATTTAGGCTTCTATTTCATTTTCTTTTTTATTTTTTTCTCTTTTTAAAAATGAGGCGAATGAAATAGTTTTACCTCTAATCATGATCTTAAGAGTCTCCCAAAATAGTTGGTCGTTTATGCTAAATTCAATTTCTTGCTGTTCATTTTCATTATCCAATCTGTATTGTTCTATGGTTTCAGCAATAGTTTGTTTGATAGTATTAACATATTCAATATTTGTTAGTAGACTGTTATTAAATTTCCATGTGCCACGGCCTCGTTTTTGGTCAATGAATAAAAAATTAACTGAGATTGCTGAATGATCAGATTTATAAGAAATATCGATTGAACATTTTTCGACACAATCTTGGAAATCAGATGACACAAGAAAATAGTCTAAACGTGCCATCTTATTAAAAGGGCCTCTCCAAGTATATCTTTTAACATTGTCATTAAATATTCTCCAGATGTCATGTAAGTCTAAACTTTCCATAATACTTAAAAGTGTTTTATTTGATTTTACAATCTTGATTTCGAAGAAAAATATAAATACGCTTACATCTTAATCTGTTATGTTTCTAGTCATGTTATCAAGTGTTTTGGACTGCAAAAAATCAGTTCTGGACCGACAATGTCACTCGAGGAAATTTGCCAACTACATGTAGTTATCTTTTCGATTAATAAGTTCTGTACGTAACCATCCAGTACTAAGAAACACTGTCTTATTATCATGCCAAAATGTTTAACTCGCATCCCATCAAAAAATTATGAGTACCCTTGAATCCCTTCTTGTGTTGCCTTTTCAATGAAAATGCGATACATAGGGATCACTTTGTGGTCAGTCCATCGGTCCGTCCATCATGAAAACTTAACGTTGGCTATAACTTTCTCATTTCTTCATCAAACTTTCAATATATATCATAACAATGGCATGACCGTACTAAAATTAATGTCAAGGTCACACTGAACTTAACGTTGGCTTCAACTTTCTCATTTCTTGATATTTCTTCATCAAACTTTCAATATATACTCAAGGTCATTATATGGGTTAAATACTCATTGTTTTTTTCAGGAAAACTTAGGCTAGTCCAATTTGTCAAGGTCATTTATCTGGGTCCAAAAACACTTGTTATACCAGTTGACAAAGCGCTGACAGGCGACACACGTGTTACTTGGAAAACCCGTCTAGTTATAGTTTATAATAGGATTGCCATTTATCATTTATAGTCAGTTACAGGGAGTTCCACATTGTCTGAAACAAAATAAGTATATGTGTTGGATAACTGCATCAGGAAATGTGTGTTTCAGGTTCAGTCAAAGATATACTCATTTGATGCAGACTTTCAACTTGTGAGAAAAGCATCATCTGGTAGAAGTTGGGACAGTACCAAGCATGAGAACCATTTTTTCCTGCCACAGGAATCAGTAGACACGTTTGTATCCAGCTACAATACAGATTCTAAACCGGCATTTGTAGTAAGTTGAGCAATATGTTGTCATGTGAACAGAATGAACTTTTCTTTTCTATTTTTCCTGTTAATCATTTACAGCCTAATATTTTTGTATGACCTCATCGTGAACAGGGCGCGTAGCCAGGTGTGTAAAACAGTTTAGTTACTGAAATTGTTTAAGTAATTGTTTGTAAAATCATAAATAAAAAGAAAATTTGTTTTGTCGTGAATAACATATTTTATTTCATCTCGAAGTTAGAAAACTTTTATATTTTCACTCAAGAAAACTTTTATATTTTCACTCATGCTTCGCATTCGTGAAAATGTAAAGTTTTCTCACTTCTGGATGAAATAAAATATGTTATTCACCCCAAAACAACAAATATCCTCTATATATTATCTATATTTTTCATATATATCATATCTAATACCATTACAGCATATACATTTGTTTTTGATTTTTTTTCTGTTTTAGTGGGACAGGCCGTGGCTATAAGACTGTTTAAACAACTGAAAACCCTATGTCCAAAATAATAAAAACATCAAGCTATACAACAGTGTAGGAGGACCAGAGTCGGTTTTGCCTTTGATTATTTCTTTTGAAGATGTAAAGTTGTTAGATGGACATATCTGGCAGATCTTTGGTAACGAACACGTTTCTGAACTGCCAGTGTCAACCAAAACCAAAATAACTGGCTTGAAGCTAATGGTGGATAGGTCTGTAGAAGAACAATCGTTGTTAAAGGAAGAAATGGTCTCCTATATTGAGTGTTTTAAACATCAACATTCAGTTACAGCACAGCAGTCTTCAAATGACAATAAAGCAGTATAGGCGATACTGTTGCATGAAAGACTATATTTGGAAAAAAACTGCTCGAAGCTCAGCATAAATTTGAGCCATTTATAGGACAAGTAGAAGTACCTACTACATTTTATACTACTGTTGATATTCAGCTCATAACAACGTCAAGCAGGGTTTGGAATAATATAATGGACCAAGTGTTGCCACTGATTGAAATGTATGAAAAGGAATATGTGGGTGATGATGACCATACTGTGGAGGAAGATTCTGAGGATGATATATATACAAGTCTCACATTTATCTGTTAATATTAAGAAAACTAAAGTTATGATTTTTAATAAATCTGGTAAAATGCTTCAAAAGTTGCAGTTCCACTATGATAAAGTTTCTGTAGAAATTGTTAATGAATATATTCATTTAAGAATTATAATGGAACCTGCTACGGCAAAGTATTTGACTAATACAGCATTAAAAGCCCTTTCCTGCATTATATAGAGATTATTTAACTGCTGGGATCGATTATAGGGAAATTGTTCACGAGATAACAAGAACAAAACATGCCTACCATCGAGTGAAGGATTTCCCTATAATCGATCAAGCAGTAAAATAATCTTATTTATTACATTTTAAATCAGTGTATGTATGATTTTAAACAAAATTATTCGCTTTATTGAACGATATTGGTGGACGACGTCACCAGACACTTTATTGACGTCACGACAACACCACAGTTAGTTATTTTTGCGTTAGGAGTTATTAATATTTAGTGATTATGAATATTCTTTCACTGAGAAATCCCAATCTTTCACCCATTGAAATGTAATAAAAGCTTTAAATAGTGATCTTATAAATGTTCACCTTTTTGGGAATTTGTAAGAACTCTGCATCCAGCCTACTTTTAATATACTGCAGTGAATTATTCCTGTTAATAGTCTTGTTACTAAATGTGGAAACGTGGCTCCAATCAGAAATGGAGCGTCTACTATAGAATTTGCAGCAACTCTGCAGTTCTGCGGCTAAGAAGGTTCTAGACCCATTCTCCGTATGTTGATGTAAATGAAGGATGAGCCTGGCATCTTCATTCCTGTTATCCGCCATATAACCTTCCATGTGTTGGTGTGACGTAATACCCTATTCTATTCTATCAGTCTTATTACTACTATTAATAATAACATGGAAGATAATTATGAAAAAAAAAAAATACAACTCAAGTTGTGTAAACTTGTTCTTGGGGCACATCGGACTGCCACAAATAACCACGGTTTTCCATTTGTTGTACAATTTGTCTGTTGTTGGCGGTAGAGTGACTTTACATGTAATTGAAACAGCAGCATCTATTTTACACATCATTGTAATGATATAGATAATGTTAAGCAACATGTACTGATTGTGTCCGGACAATAACTGACATTTATAGATTTTCAAATAACTGCTCAAGTGTTCACCACCACAAGACGATGTGTCGCACACAATTTCCAGGTCCGTGGCTCCAAGGTCAAGGTCACACTTGGAGGTCACAGGTAAAAAAAAAGTGCTTTCGTGTCTGGTAAATAACTGACATTAATGGACAGTTTTTCAAATAACTTGGCACAAGTGCTCAACACAAACAAGATGATGTGTGGCACGCAATTTCCAGGTCTCTGGCTCCAAGGTCAAGGTCACGCTTAAGAGGTCAAAGTTCACGACACGACTGTGTCCGGTAAATAACTGTGACATTCATGGACAGATTTTAAAAAAACTTGGCGTAGGTGCTCACCACAAGACGAAGTGTCGTGCGCAATTTTGGCGGCGCATTTGACACTTACAGTGACAATTCTTGTTGTAATACGAATTAGAAAATAAGTTTCATTGGAGTAATATTACAGTTATGTGGCAATATTTTAGTTACTGTCAACATATTAACATTGGATTGCTGTATATATGTATTATATAGTCTGTAGTAATAAGAACAATTTTACAACACAGAATCGTTCTTCCAAATTTTTTCCCTGTGTTGAGCCATAAAGTAATTAAGTGTTGATTGAAAGTCTGTATTTAGTCACGAATACTTAAAAATACCTGTAATTGTGTATGGGTAAAATTAATTTAGAGTTGGTAACTCTTAATTCGGGTAATGTTTTGTCTGGCAGGTTAAGGCGTTTATATTATAGTTTTAGAGTTCGAATTTGCAACATATATAAGCTACATATATACCGTAATTTGTTGTAAAATGTGCCTGTTGTTGGCGGGGTAGTGACTTGAAAATTACTTTCTTACATAAAATAAACGTTATTAAAGTTATAATCATATAAAAAGTTTCTGTCTTTGTTATTCTTTCAAACCAACGTAGATGTACCTAATTTTATTATAGTTCAAGGGGTATGCAGCCAAAAACATCTTTCCTTTCAATAATATTCAAACTATAAGCCAAACAACTTTATAATTGTTCAGTGGGTGTATTAGGACATGTATATTACACACCCATAAGTTTGAAACCTTCCATGACCTTGACATTTGGATAAAAAATTACTGAAAAATAAATTGGAAAGCAAAATGTGTGACATTTGCTTAACATTTTTTAACAATTTTTTTCTAAACTAAAGGCGGAACATCTTTCAGATTTGGTCAGTGGGTGAATTGGGACAATACTTTACATATATACGCTCCCATATGTGTCCATCATGACCTTTGCTATTTAGGTTAAAGGGACAATGTCCGTAACTTTTAGCTAATAAAACACACACTAATTATGTTCGCAAACATTACACACTAAACATGGAATAAGCAAGATCGACGGAATTCAATCGCGGTACAAAAAAAAGAAAAACCGCTTCGGGCGTTTAAACTCGCAGCCCAAACTAAAAATACACTCGCTGTAATAATAATGAGCTTGAGCGTGAAGTTGTCGACATCATATACATATTACGCAATACATACTATGGTGAGTCAGACGGTTATTTGGTTATGCTCAATATCTGCTTACTTACGGACGGTGTCCCTTTAATAGTAATTCATGTGATCATTTAAGGTTCTTATAAACTTTTGTTTATAAGAAAACTTTTGTGATAGTACGCTTATTTTAATTATATGTACAAGTGTTGGCAATATAATTAATCTTTATGATTTTAAAAAAAGTGCAGCCAATTCCTCAAGCTTTCCAGATGTAACATGTTCACAACAATAACCGGAAGGTAATGTTTGACTTAGTTGAATGCATAGCATATTTCATATGAAACTGAAGCACATTATGAAGGTTTTCAGTTATGTTTGGTTGATTATAATCAATCTTCAAGATCGCCTCAAGACCCTTTAACAATATCTTGGATCATACACCACCGGTATTTTCCTTATGCTTTTGCTTACTTTTAATTAAGTCGCACTGCTCTAAATAAATGTATTTGTCAAATACAAAAAATGTTGATATTGACTTCAGACATGCATTACCGGCATCGTGATTTTGCGGCTGCGGCTTTCTAGTGTATATTAACATTGCAAACCTAGGTTCCGGTAAGGAGGCGGCAGTTGTCGCACAACTCAAGTTAGAAGCACAGATACACCCGGGCATCTTCAAGAATTGTCATCCCACAACAATAAATTAGCAACTACCTGCAAACCAGTATCCCCGCAGGGAAGCCAGACTCCACATCGTCCAACAAATAACATGTGTCTGTACACACACATACACACCCTGGCCATACCCGAATAATCCATAGTTATACATACTAATAAACTCCCCCACATCCTCGGGAATACATATCCCGAATTTCCCTGGACCCCTTAAGTATAAATACGTATCAAAAGCCCTGTAACTACGGACTATACGTATCCCGCATTATCCCGAGCCCCTTAATATAATTACGGCATGCCTTGTCCCCATGCCCTCAAGTATAAAGACGTGATAAACGCTATTTGGTTGGCAAATGTATCGTCTGCAAAAAAAGGTTACTAGTCAATTATAAAACACTTAAAATACTTTTTTGATTTCATCAAACACCCACCACCACCACCAAAATTTAAATTATAAAAAGACCCCCAACTACCAAGAATTAATCCCCTTTTCCACCCCACACCAACACATATAAAAATAAAAGTGAGTTCCGAAAACGGGGATAACTTTTGGAACAGGGCATGACAGAGTTATGGTGCTTTTATTACACAGATGGTGAACATGTATGCCAAGTTTCAAAGTTTTCTGTCAACTGTTTTTAGAATATGACTACATTTAAACTTTCTAACAAAAATGTAAATGGTAATGGGGGATATTTTTGGTAAAATGATTGACATAGTAATGATGCTTGTCAGATATGGTTGTGTAATGATGATGAATATGTGTGCAAAGTTTCAAAGCTTTGTGACAATTGGTTTTGAAAATACCGTATTACATTGTCTGGTGACAAACGAATCACAGTGTTTGTACACATTTGTAATTTAATTAAGTTACGATCAAGTAAAGCTCAATTTTAATCATATTTGAAATCTCACTATCTCATCTACATGAACTTAGCATTAAATTTGATTAAGAGTTGTTGGATTATTTATAATTGTTCTTGTGAAATACATGTAGCCACATAAAGTACATGACAACGCGTCAACAACAATGTCTTAATCACACTCACAATATGGTATTGCATAAATTTAGGTAAATTTACAACATCAAATCACTAGAAGGGTGTTCCATGTAACATGTGTGTCACCTGGCGTGTGCCGTGTGCTGGACAATGTAACTATAAAGTTTAAAGACAGGAGGTGAAATCCTTCATGGATTATGGAGCAGATTTTAAGTTTTATGAAAATGGGCATTACTCTGACAAAATGTAAGTTACTGGACATGTGTAACAACATTCCTTGAGGTAAGATGCAGATGTGAAGTTTCATGAATATAGGTCAACTGCTTTTCATGTTATGGACAAGGTTTGGTTGCAGGTTAAAGCGTAATGGGACGACGGACAAGGACGGACGACATTTTATGGAGATAGGTCAGTTACTTTTCAAGCTATGAACAGTTATGAGCTTAGGTTGCAGTTAAAGTTTTATAATAAAAAAGGGGCTTAAGTCTGTCAAAACGGAAGTCAGAGTTATTTGACACTTGTAATAACATTCCTTGAGGTAAGATGAAGATGTGTGTGAAGTTTCATGAACATGGGTGAAACACTTTTTAAGTTATGGCCAGTTATGAACTTGGCTAGGTTGCAGGTTAGTTTTATAAAAAGGGGCAGAACTCTGTCAAAATGAAAGTTAGAGGTATTGGATATGTGTAACAAAATTCCTTGAGGTAAGATGAAGATGTGTGTGAAGTTTTATGAACAGAGGTGAAATACTTTCAAGTTATGGCCAGTTATGAGCTTGGTTAGGATGCAGGTTAAAAGTTTTATAAAATGGGGCATAACTCTGCCAAAATAAAACTCAGTGTTATTGGACATGTGTAACAAACTTCCTTGAGGTAAGATGATGTTTGTGAAGTTTCATGAACATAGGTCAAATAATTTTCAAGTTATGGCCAGTTATGAGCTTGGTTAGGTTGCAGGTTAAGTTTTATGAAACGGGCATAACTCTGCCAAAATAAAACTCAGAGTTATTGGACATGTGTAACAACATTCCTTGAGATAAAATGAAGACGTTTGTGAAGTTTCATGAACATAGGTCAAATAATTTTCAAGTTATGGCCAGTTATGAGCTTGGTTAGGTTGCAGGTTAAAGTTTTATAAAAAAGCGGCATGACTCTGCCAAAATACAACTCAAGAGTTATTGGACATGTGTAACAACATTCCTTGAGGTAAGATGAAGATGTGTGTGAAGTTTCATGAACATGGGTGAAACACTTTTTAAGTTATGGCCAGTTATGAACTTGGCTAGGTTGCAGGTTAGTTTTATAAAAAGGGGCAGAACTCTGTCAAAATAAAACTCAGAGTTATTGGACATGTGTAACAACATTCCTTGAGATAAAATGAAGACGTTTGTGAAGTTTCATGAACATAGGTCAAATAATTTTCAAGTTATGGCCAGTTATGAGCTTGGTTAGGTTGCAGGTTAAAGTTTTATAAAAAAGCGGCATGACTCTGCCAAAATACAACTCAAGAGTTATTGGACATGTGTAACAACATTCCTTGAGGTAAGATGAAGATGTGTGTGAAGTTTCATGAATATAGGTGAACTACTTTTCAAGTTATGGCCAAGGTTAGGTTGCAGGTTAAAGTGTGACGGGACGACGGACAATGACGGACGACAGACAAAGTGATCCCTAGGGGTCTGCCATGTTACGCAGTCGACACAAAAACTACATGTAACACGTTAAATCTTAAATTCGTGACTGTGAACTTCTGACTTTAATAAACTTGTTTTACCAAGTTTTACCAAGCAAATGAAAGCTTAGATCTACAAACAGATATATTTCATTCAGAATTACATTTATAAATTTTATTTAAACCTTTTTTATGGTAAATTAAAAACTAGAAGTATGTATTCAACAAAGTACCATACATACATAAAGACAACATACCAATTTCTTGTGAGCTCTGATCATCTGGCATTTCATCATGAGTGAGAGTCGTTTCATCATGCGTTAGAGTTTCGGGAGTGCTAAAATATTTATATTAAAAGATAGTAAAATGCATTTACCACATAAAACTACAGGGGATGAGCGATTAAAAATCATTTTATACTTAATTCTTTTTATACTTAATTCTTGAGAGTGAGTGGTGCTAAGCCTGGTAATTTATTTAAAATGTAAAATTATTCAAGCTTTGGTGAGTGGTGAGCAAGTGTAAATATCTACAGCTATATACTTTTAAAAACTTTAACCTACTGTCTACAGACGACTACGCCACCGCAGACGTTATGGCAATAGCTCGCCGGACTTTCGTCACGGCGAGCTAAAACGGGGAATAATTTAGGATAAATACATGACAGTTATTGTGCTAGTCATATAGCGTTGTTTACTGATAATGAACACGTGTGCCAAGTTTCAAACTTTCGGACAATTCATTTGAGAAATGAGAAAAAAACAAAAACTTTAACCAAAACGTCAAAACGTGTAGATGCCAGACGGAGAGACAGCTTGACGAACAGACTGACTGAAATCACCAAACCAAAAGCCTGGAAGCAACTTCCTCACTAAATGTTAAAATTAACAACTATTTGCAATAGGGCTGTGTTTTTTGCTATGAATATATAACAATTAAATATAAGATACTTGAAATTCTAAAAAATTAACAATAGTTTTAAATTTATATCAAATCCCAATGGATTTATTGCATGTTTACTATAATTTTCTTAAATGTACTTGTAATGTGAATCTCAATTACAACATTTTCAACAGAACTGTACTCAATGTTTTTATGTAGAATCACTAAAGCCAAGCCGTTTTATTTTTTTGTTTAGTGTCAACGCTATTTCGCGAAACCTAGCTACCTATTCAAAAAAACACACAATACTACAGCAAAAATGATCACAAAACATGATATAAACATTTAAAACTGCTATTTAAACTATGAAGATGTCTCATAAAACCTAAGTTTGATAAAGGATAGTTAAAAAAATAACATAACTGACTAGAAAACAAGCATTTTGGAAACTCATATAGACATCGAATGACTTTGTCAAAAATAATACACATATTATTAACTTTTAGTACTTGGAATGTTCAAGTATTATTTACTGCGTTTGAGTATAATACTTATATGGTTTTCATAATGCATAAACAAAAGATTCTGGCAAGTGAGATCAAATCATTGGATGAATGAGATCAAATCTTTTGGATTTATAGCTCAATTCATTTACATAAAGCACATAAAACCTGAGATCAAACCAATCATACTAAGGTTGTGAGTTCAATAAATGTTGGCTTCAATTCGAAAGAAACTCGGCTCGAGTTAAAACACTCAAGAGTGTCCTTCACGAGCAAGCCCCACCCCACTTCTATACTGTCACAACAGATAATTTGGCATTTTGAACAAGTTCAGATTTCAAATCAATTTGTATAGCATACCATCTAAAATGATTTTGTCGTTCTCTTCGACGCGAAGAGCAATTATTTTGCTCGCCATAAGTACTGCACCTCATTTACCTCTTGTTTACTTGATATAAAAACCAATAGAATGTGTATGTATAAAAACCAATAGAATGTGTATGTAAGTTGAAAAACGAATAAATTCGAAAGGAAGAAATGTCAGCACCGTGGTACAATTCCAGTCTGCTTCAATGAACGCTTGCATCATGTTCATAGTGTTATTATGCAATCACCTGACCGATTGAACATGTAGAGACGGGTATTTAAGGCGTTATCGTCGCAGATTTGTTGTCTTCATCGACAGACGAGCGTAAATGGCATTTTTTTCGTAAACATTTCTGACATCGAAACTGTTTCTTTTTTTGGTTGATGTGAAAACGTAGGCGCACGCGGACGCTAAGCATAAATAAAAAACGGCATGGCCTAATGGTGAACTGGAGCATGTCATTCTGATGTGTCAGTAATCATACTGAAACAATAATAATAGTCAATGTTTAAACATACCTGATTTCAAAGATGTTGACAGCAGGAGCTGTATCTGCAACTGCATTTGGAGTTGGATCTTGTGGTCTGGAATGGAATGACGTATGCAGTAATTTTTTAATAAAGCAGTTAATGGTGATGTCAATTTATACTGAAATATGAAAGAAGTTTATGTAAACATTTTTATGACCTTTTTATCCCATTTCCCATTACATATAAACATCATAACCCCTTGTCAAATATAATAAATGCAAGATGTGAAAAACATTCAAGTTTAGTTTTAAACTTGTATCATACACTTTTTGACGTTGGTGTGTTAACAGTATCATTACCTCCTACCCATTAACCAAAATTGGAAGTTGTATCCATTTTAATAAAAACCTAATAAAACATGGCGGAATATGTCTAATATTTTTCTTATTTTTATTTTATTTTTTATATAACTGTCTGTGTTATAGTCACATAAGGTAGGAGTGAAACAACACATCCTTTCTTTGTATTAAATTGCATGAGTGAATTTCCATTGGTAAATTTAAATTCAATCACTAGTATCACCTAAAGTGCCATTAACTATTTATAAAGGTTTTAACTAGAAAATGTGTCCATGGGACACAAATGCCCCTCTAAAGGGTCATCGGTTGCTTAAAAAATGGGAGTAACAAGGTTGCTTAAAAAATGGGAGTAACAAAATGTTAAGTGTAATATTAAAAGGCAAGTTATATTCTGCTTATGTAGATGCATGTGTAGATGCATGTGCATGTTTTATACGTGCTTAAAAAAAGCTTAATTACTATAAAAAAAAAAAATTCACTGTGTGCAGTGTAACAGGTATCAAACGTTCCTTCACTGTCACAAACTGGAACCATGTGTTTTCTCATCGTTAATTTTCTAATTTAAAGCAAATTTTTTTGTGCAACAAAACTGGAAACAATCATTTTTCATGGCTTGTCTTAAGAATGGAAACAAGCAGTTTATTTCCACATCATAGGTGTGTGAGGGTCGGGGAACCATCCCCCAGTCACATATCAACATCATATAACAATAAGAATTTGGTTCCTTTAATATGCCTTCGAACTTGAGATTTAATTACATTTTAAATACGTATATATATTTTATTATGGCACTCGTTTTACTCATATGCCTGCAAGTAGGCAACCATAAGCGACCAGGACTGTCCCTACCTACAAATGGTTGCATAATTCATATATATATATATACTGGTTAGGGGCCAGTTTCCGTCCAAGCCCAGTTTCCGTCATCTCATTTAAAAACTGTTTTTACGCTGCAAATTACTTACGCGATGTTACTTATTGACAGACGTTTAGCACCAGTTGTAGTTGAAGATTGGAAACATAAGAAACAATAAAAAAGTAAATAAGCGGTACAAAAACGAAAGGGATTTCTCCGAAAATTGTCTTTACTTCCTTATATGGCGTTGGAGATACGCGTGCATACTGCCGCATAATAAATTATTTAAGAGATAACAATGTTATGTCGTCATATTTTTATCACACTTCACGGGACGCAGTTAAAATATACCGTGATAATATATTTAGAGAAGCAACTCGTACAACCTGAATCCGTTACCCATTGTTTTAGTTTAAATTGTCGTCGTGGAACATTTTACATCGACGTTACTAGGCGCATTGTTATAGCGATCGAGGTGAATGATGGAACAATGTAAACATACAATTTTTGCAATGAAATTGTTGCATATAGACTTGAAACATGTTTTAAATTTATAAAATGTGACTTATATCATGAAGTAGTTGAATCTATCACTCAATAAAAAATGTGACGGAAACTGGGCTTGTAGGGCCAAAATAAAAATATGTTGTGTTTTTGGTCACCCGACCGACCCTAAATTTTAGCGCCGACCCTAAAACAGTTTTTACAAAAAAAAAAGAAAAAAAAAGAAACGTGAATAATTTGTGAATAATTTACACCACACCGCTTTTTAGTTCAGGAGGTAGACAAAATACAACAATGGCATGCTCACCGTCTCCAGGCACGGTGCTTGCCATGAAATTCAAAAAGTGTCGCCATATCGGCGATGCTAGCTATATGGCAAATATTCCCCATCATTAATGATTGTCCAGTCATTGGTTTAATACTTTGCATTTACTATGATGCCAAAATACCATTAAAGTGCTAGTTTGGCTTCATTTATATTAGCCGTGGAATGATAAAATCTGACATTTCAAAAAATAATAATAATAAAAAATAAATTAAAAAAAAAACGACGGTAGAGCTACCCTATTATTTTTTTAGTGTAACCTGAAACAGACATATAATTTTTTTGGGCCTAAACAAAATGATTTCTCAGTTTTAGTCTATTTATAAAATGGTCACGTGCCACTTCAATAATTTATATAAAACAAAATTATTTTGTGTCAAATTTCCAGGAAGAGGTCACAGTGAACCTAATAGAAAGTGGAGTAAAAATTGTCAGGATACATAGATTTGTCTGAAAAATTAGTTCATGTTTACATAAGTGACGGAAAGTGGCCCGCGACCAGTATATATATAATATACTGGTGTGCAAGTAGTAGCCGAACAGAAAATAGTGTTTATTGTACTGTTTGTTGTTATTTGATATTATGCAAACAAAAACTATTTACAGAGTAAAGTTAAGTTCACTTTATTGTTAAAAATGACAACATCCGATTACAAGCTCGCGCACGCGCTGTTAATAGGGGCCCTCAAAAGGGTAACCAATAACCGTTGATTGACAGCAGTACAGAAGTAGTAGCCGAATTGCTAAAAAACCGGATACATTTATGGTCATTATCCCTATTGGACGCCCCATTTCGTAAGAAAGACAACTCATCCCATTTATGACCTAAATATATTAACAAGAGATGTCTCCATTACGTCAGGGATTACGTCAATTGGAAATGTCCGCTACTGCAGTATAATCATATTTGACCGATCGATATTTTACTGCAGTATTGTATTTTTCCAATATTGTTTATGCCTACATGTTATATAAACAGGGTTATATATATAAATTAGAGTTTTAATTTATTATCGTCTGCTAGTGTTGTCATGGGGAAGCACTGTATAAATATTGGAGAGCAATTAAAAAGACATAACTGCGCATGCGTGGTTAGCGCGCGACTTCCCCACGCAAAACATTGCGCGGAAATGAGTGCTGAGAAGAAAATCATTTATATTTCGGTACATATTTACTTATTCGTACACGACGATTCTTCTGATGATGAAAAATGTATCTTTTTATTAAATTAAATTGATATTTTCTATCGAATAGCTACGAACGTCGTTTGTTTACGGAAATTCGGATACTACTGCTGTTCGGCTACTACTTGCATACCAGTAGACTAGTTACAACTAAAATGGCTCTAAGTTTTACTTACATGAACCCTTTCAGCTGGTATTTGAAGTCTCTCCACAACTTCGTCTATCAAGTTTCTGCAGGATTGTGCAGCCTTTTTCATTCCTCTACCCCAAGCATCTTCCAGTACCTCCAGATCTGATGTGGAAAAATCCAATCTAGATCTTTTCTGCAATGAAAAAAGCAACAACATTAATTGAATTGAATGTTGTTTAACGGCTCATCAACACAATACAGGTTATTTAGAGCTGCCCCAGAGAGAGGGGAAGGATACATAGGAATCCGGGAACCTGCCCTACTCTTATTATCGAATAGATTCCTATGGTTCTTTAACGTGCTCGGAGGATAGACAGATACACGGGACCGCCCGGTTTACGTCCACATCCAACGGACGAGGCTAAGGAAAAGTGTCTTGCCCAAGAACACACCAACGGAACTCAGTGGCACCACGGAGGATTGAACCCGGGGCCTCCGGTTACAAATCCGCCGCGCTACCGACTGCGCCACGCCAGCCCCATTAAAATCTAATTGGGACATTAATATGTGTTGACAGATTCACGTCATTGCAGAAAAGATCTTGATTTTATTTTTCCACATCAGATAGCTTTTGTCGATCTACCTCATAATTTATATTTGTAAATGTATTATAAGTTAACATGTATCGTCACACAGTATCGATCTTAATAACACAAAGTGCTTTATTATTTATGTTCCAGTGAAATAGGCATTTTATGATCCTCCGAGTGTGACCTTGACCTTTGAGGTACGAACCCGATTTTTACATGACACGCATTTTGATTGTGATTAACATTTGTGTGAAGGTTGAACTAATTCCCTTTAGTAATTTCTGTGTAATGGTTAAGACACGAATTGTGATGGACAATGACCTTTCACCTCCAAGTATGACCTGGACATCTGAGGGACCTGATTTTTACGAGCGACTGTGATTATCATTTGTGTGAAGTTCAACATAATTACCTTTAGTCGTTTCAGAGTAATGGCTGAGACACGATTTCTGACAGACGCATTTAGGCAATGCGATAACTAAACTGTATGCATTCCTTTGGGTTGGTAGGCCGCATTTTTTTATATTCCCTCGATTTTTCTCTTTTAAAAGCACTAAAAGATGAACTCTAAACTAAAAGATACTTTGAAAATCATTGGTCCGGACCCCAGATGAACAGTGTCAAAACAAAGGTGCGCATGTCCTCTTCATGAATATATTAAGATTTATTACAATCAAGGGTCGCACAATAGAGCACAAGGGGTTTAAAGGACCCTAGGGATGGGCAGATTATTATTTTTTTTTACTTTTTTTTTTTTTTTTACTTTTTGCATTATTTTTTTTACTGAACATCTTACGAAAACAATGTATCTTTCTAATGAAATAAATTCTACTTTGAATTTTATGAAAATTTGAAAAACATGCGGCCTACATGTACATTTATGCGCTGATGTCAACCTTGTTGCTTTTTAATTTATTTTGCTTGGACTGTAGTCTGTACTGTCTCTGTTACAGTCTACAGATATAAAAATATAGATCTAATCGGAAAATAAAATATACTGTA